>JACEVL010000814.1:340000-465000 GCA_020284085.1 Aporrectodea caliginosa
TGTATGTATGTATGTATGTATGTATATATGTATGTATGTATGTGTATATGTATGTATGTATGTACATGTATGTATGTATGTATGTATGTATGTGTATCTATGTATAAATGTATGTGTATATATGTATGTATGTATATATTTATGTATGTATGCATTTATATTAATGTATGAATGTGTCTATGTATGTATGCATGTATATGTTTATGCATGTATTATGTATATAAAATATGTATGTATGTATGTGTGTATGTGTGTATGTATGTATATATGTATGTATGTATGTATGTATGTATGTATGTATGTATGTATGTATGTATGTATGTATGTGTGTATGTATCTGAGCTGTGTTGCGCTTTAAAATAACTTCTTTGGCTGCTTAACGTGGCTCTGGAAAAGGACCAGGTATAGCCTACAAAGTAGTTCAGAGCGTTTTGGCCACTTTAGAGTCTGTCATTAGAAGTCATTGCTTTTCTCAGAGTATGACGATGACAACGAATGCTTTCATAGGAAATGAAGCCAGGCCGGGGATTCGCTGTTTCCTCCACCACAGTTCGAGTAACAGTCGACGGAGTAGTTGGCATCGTGGTTGTTGTCCCAGTGGCTCTGTTCGAGGTCCTCTCCCGCCCGGTACCAGATGGCGAACTCCAGGCGACTTCCGACGTCGAAGTATCTTGGCAAGACGATGGTAAAGGAGAACTGATCCGTGGTTCCATCACTGGAGTTGGTCAGGTAGGACGCTGGAGTGTCTCTGTAGGTCACCCAACCGTTCGTCGTGTAACGGACTATGACCTCTTTGCGGAACGAGAGATTGTACACTCGAATAGATCCAGTAATGAGGAGGTCTCTGTCGTCACAGAGGCAGCTCTCTAGCGACACCTTTTGGTCGTAGACCCTGCAGAGGAAGTCCGGCTGCGACCTGGGCTGAGAGAACTCCATGTAGAGGTAACGCCTTGTGACTGAGGACGCTGCTGGATTCTGCACCACGAGTGGTGAGGCGTCGTGAGGTAGAGCGGATGTTGGAACAGTCGGGATGTCTTCGTTGCTTCGGATGTGCCGGATGGACTCAAGGTCAAGGCCAAGGGCGTCGGCGAAACGGACGGCCTTCTTCTTGCGGGGAGTTCCGGTCGGCGAGGTCTTGAGTGAGATGCTTCGACGGACGATGGGAGGGCGCTCGACGAAGTTGGCAAGGTCTCGGCAGGAATCCGGCGACAGCAGAAGCATGTCGTCAACCAAGCGAATAGAAGCTGAATTATGGTCGCTTCTGGAGCCTGGTTTTCTAGCGGACTTCGAGGTTGCTGTGGCTGCTATGATGCTGTCTTTAGAAGATATTTGATCTGCTGGTTCGTCTATCCTTGACTTCTGATCGTCTTCGATTAGGTCTTTGGAGAGATCGATGATGTACGCGGAGAAGAATTCAGCGTTGATGTTGCTGGAAGGAGAGGCAGCACCAGTCGAAGGAAGTGTATGTTGTGGTCCCTCGGAGCGACTCTTGAACCTGTATGAGTGGGAAGGTAATACAAAGATATCTTCTTCCAGCACCTTGGTTCGGGTAAAGCGGGTTTTGCCGTGACGTCTCTCAGGCGTTGCGATCACAGCTGGAGTTGAGTTTCGACGTTTCTCGTCGTCATTTGGGCTTACAACTCTTTCAATATCAGACGAATTCTTAATAACAGGTTTATCACTTTCCACTGCAACATCGTCAGCTGTGTTTGCGTCATCCAGCCTACTCTCAGAAGACTCGCACCCTGCAGCGATCTGGACCACAGTTTTGTTTTCCACCGAAGTTTCCGCCAGTTCCTCGATGTCATTCGATACATTGGAAAGGTTCAACATATTAGCATTCACAAGGTCCTCCTCAATAACTTCAGCGTTGGACATATTATTGTCAAATGGCTCTGACTTCAAAGATTCTTCCGATGATTTATCTGTCATCTGGTGCGTTTCGGATTCCGTGAATCGCGTGTCCAGATTATTGTTGCCGTTCAGATTAGTTATCTCATCACAGACGTCATCAACTGCGACGTCAGGCTTAGACTGACACATGACAGAGTTGTTAGAATCGTCCACAGAGAAACCAAATTGGCCTCCGCTGTGTATCGTTATGGCGTTTTCTACACCAGAGAAAGAACAATACCCATCATCTGCCGATACATCAAATGGAGCGTTGGAGTCAGAGAGTTCTACGGGTTTAGACGGCTCTTCAACAGCTTCGATTTCCTTATCTATCTGATTAGTAAGATCAGACATCGATGCTTCAATATCTTTCCAAAACAGTTCTGTAGGTGGTAAAGTTTCGCTTTCAGAGCATTCTGTTTCTGGCGATATTTCTAGCAACTGATTCGGAATATCAGGCTGTTCTTTGCAGTCAGAGACCTGCGGGGTGCGTTTATCCACTTCGACAGGAGGAATCAACTGTTCTTCACCCATTCTTTGGGTGCTTATTTCAATCATTCCTGCACTGCGTGATGGAAAATAGAGATCGCTTTTCACCTCATCTAGTTTCGAAGATGGGCTGATGTCTTGCAATCCTACATGTAAATCAAGCGATTCTAGGCTGTTTTCCATGTGCTCATGAAACTCATGACTTTGACAACTGTCATCTGCCTCGGCCTCTTCACAGTAGCCAGCAGGTGGTAGGAGAAGTAGGTTTTCGTTAAATTCGAGCAGAGTTTCATATTCGTGATACTGGTCTGATAAAACATCTTTGTCAACTGTAAAGTCGAACAGATTCAGCTCCTCTGGAGTTTCCATTATGTCTTTGCACAAGTTTGATGCTTCTTTGACCATAGCCTCAGTAATTGAGGCTATGATGAAACTATTAACATAGTTGGCTGCAACCAGGTTAACCATAGCCAGGTCTTCCTCAGTAGGAATTTCTTCGCTGGAGACAACCTGTTCTTCTGGACAAGTTCCATCACAAGTCACGTCCAGTTCTTCGTTAGAAATTTCTTTACTTACGGTATGCAACTGTTCTTCGTCGGCCTCTGCACCAGTGAATAGCTGTTTGTTTTCTAAAACTATTCTATCACTTGTGACTACTGGCTGCTCCAATTGAAAATTGCTCCCATTGCTTAAGAGCTGCATTTCACTAACCCATTCATCATTGACGCTCACAAGCTCTTCGGTTGGAGAACGGGTCTCTTTCGTTGGAGAACGGTTCTCTTTGGTTGGAGAACGGTTCTCTTCGGTTGGATAACGGGTCTCTTCGGTTGGAAAACGGGTCTCTTCGGTTGGAGAACGGGTCTCTTTGGTTGGAGAACGGTTCTCTTCGGTCGGAGAACGGGTCTCTTTGGTAGGAGAACGGTTCTGTTCAGTAGGAGAACGGTTCTCTTCAGTCGGAGAACGGTTCTCTTCAGTCGGATAACGGTTCACTTCAGTAATGGAACGGTTTTCTTTGGTCAAAGAATGGTCCTCTTCAGTCAGAGAACGGTTCACTTCAGTCGGAGAACGGTTCTGTTCAGTAGGGGAACGGTTATCTTCGGTCGGAGAACGGTTCACTTCGGACGGAGAACGGTTCTCTTCAGTCGGAGAAAGGTTCACTTTAGTAGGGAAACGGTTCTCTTTGGTCGGAGAACGGTTCTCTTCAGTCGGAGAACGGTTCACTTCAGTCGGAGAACGGTTCTGTTCAGTAGGGGAACGGTTCTTTTCGGTCGGAGAACGGTTCTCTTCGTTCGGAGAACGGTTCTCTTTGGTCGGAAAACGGTTCTGTTCAGTCGGATAACGGTTCTCTTCGGTTGGAAAACGGTTCTGTTCAGTCGGAGAACGGTTCTCTTTGGTTGGAAAACGGTTCTGTTCAGTCGGAGAACGGTTCTCTTTGGTTGGAGAACGGTTCTCTTCAAAGCTATGCCATTCTTTGGTGTTGATCTGCAACTCCATTTCAGAAATATTTAAGTCATCGGTAGAAATTTCTTGACGAATCTTTTCAATTAATACTCGATGCTCTTGCTCATTAACAGACAAAAGGCTTTGTTCATAGGAACTACCTTCACTTACAACCTCCCAATCTTCCTCACCACAGAGAGTCATGTCATTCTCGGAAGATTTATCCACGCCAACGTTCATCAAAGGTTCGACCTGTCCTAAGTCTTGTTCTTCGAGGCTACTCTTCAGAACTTCTCTTACGAATCTATCAGCGATAAGCTCAAGGTAATCATCTTCTTGAAAGTTTGCGGTGTAAAAATTCGCAATATCATCAGCAAGGCTTCCAATGTTAACAGTTCTGTTGTCATCATTAATAATGTGATCTAAATGTGCTTCGCTGACGATTTCTTCGTAACTTGTATAAAGAAGTTGTTCATAATCACCATCATTGTCTTCCATTTCGTATTTAGAATCGCTGTTACAGTAGTCGTCACGTTGTTGCTTCTGGTTGTATTCAAGAGACTTAGAATGAATTTCACTTTCCTCGGTGTACGCTAATTCTATTCGTTCAAAATCATCACAGACAGCAATTCTATTGTCTTCATCATTAATTTCTATAGTGCAGACAAAACTATTGTAATTTTCAGCATGTTGTTGCTCATTGTTGTGTTCAAGAGATTTGTTAAAATGAATGTCATTTTCCTCGGTGCACACTAATTCTATTTGTTCAAAATCATCACAGTCAACAATTCTATTGTCTTCACCATTGTTTTCGATAGTGCAGTCAAAACTATTGTAATTTTCAGCATGAAGTTGTGTACTAGATGTAAATTCCATGCTGGTTTCAGCATCCCTTTCTACAACATATTCAAAGTCTTTGGTTTCATCAGTTTCAGAGTTCATGATGTAACTTGATTGCTTATTATTGTCAACAGGATCTTCGGTGTAAATAAAATCGTCGCTTTCATCGGAAGGGTCTTCTGCAGGACTTTTAGATAGTGTGACATTGAACACTTCGCTATCAACGATGTTATCAACAGTTTTAGTTAATTCAGCCGGACTTTCTTGGCCATAGCCACTACCATTGCCGTTTGTCTGGGCTTGATCCACTGGTTCTTCATCGTCAATATATACAACATCTTGATTTTCAAAACTATCACAAACTCTGTTTATTGTCTCCAGCACGTACTGTGTAACGCGTACCACATCGTTTGAGAACTTCTCCCCATTTCCCGCGAATACATTGTCCTGGACAAAGCCTGTCTGAGACATGAATTCCGGAACCGTTTCAGTGTTTACAGGAGCACAACTATCAGCAGTATATTCAGAAACATCTCCCACGGGAGCACTGTGAGACGGAAGAACTTTCTTACCGTCTGAAATTCCGGGGTTATCTCCGGCAGTCCGTCCTTCACGAGTAGCTGTTCCGCTCAGACGAACACGAGGACTATCGAAGGAGTTGCCTTGCTCGTCCGATGAGGCTATATCCGGAAAGGACCAGGAGATCCCCGTATCCGGCGACTCGCAGACAATCCTACGTCCAACATACCCACTCGAGATACCCGATCCATCGCCTAGCTCTCGTGCGGAACTTCCGTTGCTCGCCTCGCACAACGTACTCCACCTACTTCCGTCGGAAGACTTGGAAAAGCAGACTTCCTCTTCCGCCGCCACGACGACGTTATCCGCCTCGACGATTCCACCATCGCTGTCTTCATCGAGGAGTTGAACAGACGATGAAACACTGAAGTCTCCGTACTCCACCCTACCACCGGTCTTGCCCTGCCCGCTATCGGTCACTGACACGTCCTCTGTATTCTCTGGCAGAATCAAGGCAAGGCAGTAGTTGCCACCCTCGTACTCACCCGGAGCCACATGCACTTCGAGGCTCCTGGCACTTGGATCCAGAGGTAGGGTCTGGCCGCACTGACTGACGAGACCATAGTGGGGCTTCTTGGACCGTTTGGATCGACGTGGTTGGTTATCAGCGCCGACCTTCGGTGACAGTAGGGAACCTTCGCGTTCTGCATCATCGTTCTTCCGGGCGCAACATCCGAAGAGGTACATAACGAAGGAGTGTCCTCCAAAGGACAGATGTTCCACCTACTCAGCCTAAGAAGGTTCAAGAGAGTGCTTCGGTGAAGGCAACCATTCTATTTGTTTATTCCTCTCAGCTCCCAGGCGGCAGGAATCATCAGTCGCGTTGGAGACCTCGCGTCAAGGGAGAAATTACGTTGGATCTCTACGGACCAGCGGCTGAGTAAAAGCCGTCCTCAATCAGCCGCTAAACGGCTATTCCTGTTCTAGTCAAACACATCCTATTTGCGGACGCAGCGGTCACAATCGATGCAGCAATACACGCGCTATTTGGGCTACATAATATTACGTGATCAAAACATTGCTGGCCACGCCTACTGATGAATAATTCATACGTATACGAGAATGGCGGTCAAGCAAGTGCTTGTACTGTTCGGTTGTAGTAAACGCGTTGTCGACTAAAACAGATTCACAGAGTGTAATAGTTGTAAAATCCGTTACTACAGCCTCTGACAATCCGATAAGATCTTTTGTAGCGCTGCATTTCCTGAAAAGGACACTCGCAGCCCAGTTCGCTGATAATGCGTGGTGCCTGGCAGGCAGTGTTACAACTGCTATTAAGGCCCTGCGCTGTCGTCTAGCGTAGAAATGCGATGCCAGTAGAGGAGTGGAGGGCGATGTCGACCTGGTGCTGCTGTATCCATCTCGGTCCATCTGTATGCACCGCTGCTGCTGCTGCTGCTGCTGCTGCTGCTGCTGCAGTTCCTCTTGGCACCGCCCACTTTATCGATCGGCGCATGCGAATCAGTTGCCCGCGTGCGACAAGGACGAATGAAGGTCAATTGACGGAGTCCCATGTTTGTTCCTGTTTGTCTCGTTGTCTCTTCACTTCTGTGTCTGCATCCGTTTCTGTCTCTGTGTCTGTGTATGCGTCTGTCTGTCTTTCTGTATGTCTGTATGTATGTCTCTTTCTCTGTATCGCTCTGTATGTCTCTGTCTCTCTGTGTCTGTGTCTGTCTCTGTTTCTGTCTGTCTTTCTTTTTGTCTCTGTCTCTGTCTGTCTCTCTGTCCCTGTCTCCGTATATCTGTTTCTCTGTCTATCTGTCTGTCTGTCTGTCTGTCTGTCTGTCTCTCTCTCTGTCTCTCTCTCTCTGTCTCTCTCTGTCTCTCTGGCTCTGTCTCTCTCTGTCTCTGTTTGCCTCCCTCCCTCCGTCTCTGTCTCTCTGTCTCTCTGTCTGTCTATCAGTCTGTCTGTCTGTCTCTCTCTGTCGCTCTGTCTCTGTCTCTGTCTGTCTCCCTCTGTCTCTCTATTTCTTCTCTAAATATCGTCGCCGTCTGCGTCCCTTTGTTTCTCTGAATGTTTCTGAAGCTTAGTTTAGAATCATGTCCTCTGTTTTTCTGTCTTTCGTTGATAGTCCTCACCAGCGCGCGGCTATATTAGTCTCTGTCTGTCTCTCTGTCTCTGTCTCTCTTTCTCTGTGTCTGCCTGCCTCTGTCTGTCTGCCATTCTGCCTGCTTCGATCTAATCTAGCTCCTTTATGTTGCTCTTTTGACGGGGATATTTGACCATTATTGCGTCGGTGTCTCTCTGCTTGTATGCCCGTCTCCTACTGTCTGTGTCTCCCACTATATCTGTGCTCTCGTGTATGCAGTCTCTCCTCTCTGTCTGTCGGTCTGTCTGTGTCTCTCTCTGTATGCGTGTATGTATGCGTGTGTATGTATACATGTGTGTATGTATGTATATGTATGTATGTATGTAAGTATGTATGTATGTATGTATGTATGTATGTATGTATGTATGTATGTATGTATGTATGTATGTATGTATGTATGTATGTATGTATGTATGTATGTATGTATGTATGTATGTATGTATGTATGTATGTATGTATGTATGTATGTATGTCTGTCTCTCTCTTTCTCTCTCTCTCCCTCACACACACACACACACACACACACACACACACACACACACACACACACACACACACACCTACAAACACACTCACGTTTTATTTATATTCTTCTATCTTCGTCTAGCTGTATGTATCTGCGTTTGCATCTATTTGTTGCATATATGTATGTATTTATGTATCTGTGTATGTAGGTAAGTATATTTCAAGTATGTACGCACTTGTGTGAACGTATGTGTACATGTACATGCTTATACAGCAAAATCTCGTTATATCGAGCATCAGGGAACCAAACGATAACAGAATACTTTCACACAAAACGGGAAGTACGAAAAGGATGTATCTTATCCCCATACCCATTTAACCTGATATATTATTAGAAGCAGTAATCTCACTCAGCCTTAACAACACGGAGGCAGGAGTCAAATTAAATGGAGTTCTAGTGAATAATCTCCGATTTCCTCACGACATTGGCGTCCCCACTAGAAGCGGACCATAACAACAGGATATTACGACTCAGATTGACGAAACCAGTAGATGATTCGGCCTAATGATCAACGCAGAGAAACCAGCTTATTCACCGGCGCTGGTAATGCATTAGGGCCTAAACAGCTTTGCAATTCGTTTCCTGTTTACGTATTTCTGCTTGCAAATCAATAGCATACTAACATAATAACAAATAATTCATAATGTTTTTGAATTAGAATGAATCAATTATAACGAGTTACAGGAGATATGCTGACTTGTTTTATTAGCCTACCTTTCACGCAGGGCTGCATTAAGGCTAGTTCGGGCCTGAGTGCTAGGTGATAATGTGATTACCTTACAAAGGCCCCCTATGACAATCACCGGTCCACCACGCACATATTTATAACATGCTTACTAGTGAGTATTAATTGCCTAGAGACACAATACAGAATTAACGTTACATTACTATCTGTACACGCAATGATTAGTGTCAGGTAAATAACAATAAGTAATTAAATTAATTATTACTTCATATTTATTTATGTTGCAGCATTTTTACTAGATTTAACAGTAAGTTAATAACAAGCAAATTAACAAATTTCTTCACTTCCGAAAATGCGGGCCTCTCAAAACTGCAGGCCCGGGTGCTGCGGCACCATTAGCACCCCTGTTAATGCGGCCCTGCTTACAAGAAATACAGCGCGCCTTCACGAGCCTCAAAGAGGATTTGATTGCGAGTGTCTGCGCTCAGCGGTGTCGCCTGGTGAATAAAGAGGCAAGTTTTGTCCGGCCTTGCTAGCAGCAGCTCCATCTAACGACCGAAAAGGAAGACCGTGGTTTGTTTTTATTACGAAGTATTATAACTTTTAATGCTCATAAGTATGGGGCATTATAGACCAACAAAAACTGTAAGAGATAGGACAGGACAAGAAGATATAGAATCATCCCTAGAAAGAGAAGATTAAAGTGGATGGGGCATGGTTTTCGTATGGATCATGAAGATAGAGAGTCAAACAACTTGAAACAACTCAAACAAGTGATGTCCTGGAATTCTGGAGGGAGAAGGAAGAGAGGAAGACCACGGAAGAACTGACCGGAA
Source organism: Aporrectodea caliginosa (assembly GCA_020284085.1). Classification (NCBI taxonomy): domain Eukaryota; kingdom Metazoa; phylum Annelida; class Clitellata; order Crassiclitellata; family Lumbricidae; genus Aporrectodea; species Aporrectodea caliginosa. The sequence goes on from JACEVL010000814.1 coordinate 349,379, forward strand.
ACCATCAGAGACGACTTGAGATTACTGGAGATGTCGTGGATTCGAGGCCGAGGAGCTGGAAATGGTCAGAGACGAGTGGAGGAGATGCGTTGCCCGATGCCGGAGAATTGGCTTTCATCTGGTGACCTCGTTTGCCCTCTGTGCTATAGTCTGGCTTCTGTTAAAACTTAGAGCTTCCACGTTTTCCGTTCCTTCTTGATGGACAGTGTGCAAGCCAATATCCACAACTTGAAACCATGGTGTGCACGAAAGCCACATTTTGGACCAGAACAGTAACCTCACCCATGGCATAAACAATCTTAAAGGTCCACTCAGCCTATCATTCGCGAGATGGCGCATTTGTAAAATGAGATGTAGGACGTGATGGGCGTCTTGCATGGCTGCCGTATGCAGTTAAATTCGACTCCTGTAATGACTTGTGATGATCCGTTCATACTGAATTGTAATCAAACTGCGTTTGTCGATTTGAATTAATAAAGAATATGATTATTATTATTATTATTTCTGAGTGTAAATAATTATGTCCACAATTATTAATTATCAATTATCTCTTCATGCTGAAAACTACAGTCAGACTATAAGGTAAAATATCACTGCAATGGCGTATGTGATGAGTAAAACACGTGTTTACGGAACTTTACGCACCAGCGACGATAAGCTATATAGGAATGCTTTGAGATACGCATCAGTGGAGATTAGCATGAAGAGAAAAGTAAATGTAGACGTTTTATATAGCGACCGTATGGCCTTGATCCTACAAATTTTTCAATGAATTGATCGGGTGAAATCCTTCACCATGCATGCACCGCTGCTTATTTGAATGGGCGCCACGCCATGTAAGGTCCCCGTGTACGGACCGTGCCATAGCCTGAGATTTAAATCTCTTAAAATAATAAGCCAGCATCGGGAAGCAAACCGCAACCCGCAGCTCTCTAACACAGAGGCGCATGGGGCGCAGCCTACGCTCTAAACCAATGTAGCTAACTGGGCCAGCGATACTGTGACCATGATGGTGGTTACGACAAGGACATGCAAGATGATGATGACAATGAACGATGCATTATTCAATATTCATTAATTCATTCATTCTGAGAATTTATTTAGCCCCTCTTCAAGAAACCTACTCACAGGTGTCCAAGCCAGTCAGCCACAGCCAAAGAAGTGTGATCTGATAGAATTACAAAATTACGTTGTTGTCATCTTTGTACCTGCATCAAAATATTCACCAGCCCTAGATTGTAATTGTAAGTTTGTAACTGTAGTAGTCGCAAATTTACATAGCGCTAATTTAGTGGACTCCCAACCTGACAACAGAGAGCCATGATCAAACTGAATGGCCTTCAAGCCTTTGCGGAAAAGAGATAAAGATAGGCTGAGACGTTAATGTCGCAGTTTGATAGGCAACTTGTTTCAGAAAGATGGGCCGACCACAGGAAACTTCTGTTCTGGACTCTGGAAACTAAAGGGCCAGTTGAACGACCTTGTGCAACAGAGCGAAGAAATCTGAGACCACAGGCTGAAGAGACTGGTCACACATACATACAAACACACATACACACACGTACACTCAGATATAAATAATCATACATACATACAAACATACATACAAACATACATACAAACATACATACATACATACATACATCCATACATACACACATACATACATACATACATACATACATACATACTTACATACATACATACATACATACATACATACATACATACATACATACATACATACATACATACATACATACATACATAAATATATACATACACACATACATACATATATATGTCAGACTTCTGTGGACTGAAATAAACTAGCGATTACATCACTTTACATATGAAACGTATGAATAGAAACGAGGTCTGCCTATCCATAACTTAATGGAATGTACAGAGTGCAAGACCCGAAGTCATTAGTGAGCAATTAAAGTGTCCCTAGAATTTGTCTTGGCACTTGTCTGAAATCCAAACCCCTTCCGTCGTTCACCGCTCTGCATTGCCTCCGGTTAAGCCCGGCTGAGTATCCCCTTACAGGGGGCACGACCTCAGCTTGACCTCTGACCCTGGCATCACCCGGGCCTGCCGTCAGAGGGCAACCATTTAGGGGTGGGCACGATATGTCACTGGGAATTAGAACTGCAGCCGTAACAAATTGATCGTGATTGTTAATCAACGAACTGAACTCACCTGGTTTGCCATTTATTTACATGCAGAGGTGTTTCTGGGCTGAATTACCCAAGTGCTATATATTTCATCGGTCTATGTGATTTGAAACCACAACAGGGACTGTAAATATCAGGTGTCTATTCAGCAGACGTTAAATACTTTAGTTCTCACCCGATAAGATCAGTGACGAGTGAAATGACGAGGCTATGGGGTCGCTATAGGTATATAGATATATTATGATATATAGATATAGATATATTATGATATGTATTATAGATATATAGATATATTAGGGGGTCACTACAGATATCCATATAACGAAAGTTACGAAACTACCTGCCGGTTCGGACGACGGCCGGATGCACATACCTAAATACCCATACGTACAGCATTTCATAAATATATGTTATACTAAACTAGAAGTTGGATGAGCAATGAAAACATGGTATTAATGCTAAATTATTGCAGTAACATTATAGAAGATGGATGAGCATATTTGTAGCAATATATATATAGGCCTATAGTATATGTTGGATGATCGATAAAACCGTGGTATTGATGCTATACATGTAAATTATTGCAGTAAAATTAGAAGTTGGATGAACGATCAAAATATTTATAATAGAAGCAGAAGTTGGATGAGCGATGAAACATGTACAGGAAGAACAACTACCGCAGCAACTATACCAACTCTACCACCGCCCCAGTATATATAGACAACATCACAACAAGAGAATTCAAGCTTGACAAAATAGGGATAGGAACATGGAACGTGTCTTACACAGGAAATGTTGCCTTATTATTAGCAGTCAAAGAATTAGAAAGATACAGGCGGGACATCATAGGACTCTGTGAGACAATATGGTGTGGAAAAGAAGAATTCTACCATGATCAGTGCAGAGTTCTAACACCCGAAAAGATGACAATCAATTTTGCGAAGGAGTAGCAATGATTCTGAACAGAAAAGCAACGAATGCAATGATAGGATATCAGTTGATATCACAACGATTAATGTCTGCAAGATTTCGCACCAAATTTGCCACGATGACAGTCATACAAGCCTATGCACCGACGTCAGCAGAGAACATCAAGTATATATGGGGCGCAGTGGTGTATGTTCGGTGCCTTGCAGCCGGAGGATTGCGGGTTCGAATCCACTTCAAGCTGCCGCGTAGGGTCCCTGGAGGCCTGGACAAGTCCTTCACTCGCAATTGCTCATGCGCTTCGGCGTGAAACTCCGATTCAGTGTCCGCGCTGACATGTAGTCAGGAGCGCCTCTGAGTAGAAATCTTGAAGGAGCGCTATAACAAGTGCTCATACATACATACATAATACCAAGACCTATATAGGCCTAATGATATCCGAAAAAAAGTATGAAGACGAGATAGAGAGGAACACACAGATCAGAGATCAGAACAACATAGAAGTTACGTGGTCAATCTTGAAAGGAATTCAAACAGCAGTCAACAACATATTGAGAAGAATTTGCAAGAAACCGAAAGACCAATGTGTATACGAAGTATTTGAACTCGTGGGAAAAAAAGAAGAAACAGAGGAAAACAACAAACTTACGCTGCAGACCGAGAACAATTCAACTGGCTCACTATAGAGAAATCAGAAGGAAACTGCAGCGAGACAAAAACAATAACAATGCAAAGAAGCTGAAGAAGCTTTCAAGATAAACAGAATGTTGGAGAAGTATTTTATAAGATAAAACCATGCACTTAGTGGAAATTTTGAGCTCAAAGTTGCATCAATCAGAGACGCAAATGGTAAAATACTAGCGTACAGAAAAGAAGGAAGAAACACTTGCAACAACGAGTAAATGAACAAAAAGAATACGATCAAAAATTACAAGAACTACAAGAACAGGAAGAAGATTGATATATATATATATATATATATATATATATATATATAGCCTAGACCTTTAGGCCGCTAAACATGCCTATATGATTACTCAGCTATTATTACAAGCAATGCAGGTGACGCGAGCTGTTAGGCATAATAAATTATCATGAAGCGCTGAGATCCATGATGAAATTAGATTTATCTCTTGGTTTATTATACAGTAATGAACGACCTCATATATATTTTTATTTCCAATCGTCCTCTTTGTGAGTCGGCCTTGGCGCCTGCCGCGCGCGATTCACGGCCCGTCAGCAATCAATTGTCGGATTCAAATTGATGACTTTCGTGGATTGGTAGACCTAACACCACTTGCGGCACCAGAGGTAGAATCGCCCGAAACCCGCGACGAGAGATTTTTACCTCGGTGACAGGTAGAAATTGAAGGCAAAGAATAAGGCCTCCGAGGAGAAAAATTATTGTCCGTATTCTAAGAATGATAACTTTTTATTAACCTTTTCTGGATTCTGCTTACGGGTGACATCTTCTGTGTTCTGGGGCAAAGCTACACTTTGCATGTTAGTTTTATTTTAAACGATATATCTGGACATGAATCAATCAATCAATTAATAAATCAAATTCGTTTATTCGAAATCAAGTTGACAATATGGCAACTTGTTAAAACAGCAATACAGAAAATAAGGATGGTGCACATGACTTAAGGGAGAAGGATATAAACTGTCATTTCATTCATTTCAGAGATTTATATAGCGCCCCTTCAAGATTATCTACTCAGAAGCGCTCAACCCCGGCTAAAGAGAACAGTCTTCACTGTGCCACTGTGTCTTGAGTATGGAATCCAACACCTCTTCCTGTCCTTGAACAGTCTTAAAACTTCATGCATGCATGCATCGGCCACAGCTGATCACGATCTGCCTATTCCCAGTACATGCCCTGCATACTAACCCCCACCTGGAAAGGGAGAACAAACCCCACTCTGGCCGACTTATATATTATATGAGACATAAATATACTAATTTTCGTATTGCAGGCCGTTATTTTATCGAAAATAACATATTCTTGTATGTCCAAACGTTAAACCCCCTTCTGGTAACCGAGGGAGATTCGTCTCCCAACCCCAACCCCCATCGATAGACGCCATGGCACTGATGCCCTGTATCCCATGATTTTTGCACACATAAATTTAATGTGGCCTTTACAGCAATATTATATATTATGTGTTCGTCTTTATGTATATACTTGAGCACTTCATGTGCTGTCTCCTGATTGACTCTTATAGAAGCGCCTCAACTTCTAACCTCTAAGTGATGTCAGAGTTCGTTAACAACAATAAGGTCACCTGTGAGCAAATATTTGGAAAAGGCTCAAATATATCGAGCTGTCACACGTATATATATATATATATATATATTTAATATTATATATATATCCCAGCCAACCAAGACCCGTTAACGCAGCTGACAGATGACACCATGGTGACACATGCACAAACAAGTGTCTGTATACGTAGCCACAACTGCTGTGTTTGTTAACCGACAAAGTTATCATTCTTAGAATACGAACAATTTTTCTCCTCGGAGGCCTTTTTGTGCCTATTACAAAGATACATGTATTGACGTCTTTACCATATACATGCAATTGGTACGCGCGCTATATAAAATGCAATGCAGTGAGCAACGCGGCCTTAGGGGTGTGCATATGAACCATGAGGTCGCACAGGACCCGCAACTTAGGTGCATGAGGGACCGAAAATGTCACAGAAAATTAACGTCAATAAGACACCCTAATCATAATATTATGGTTTCGATTAAATCTTCTCTTTTGTCAATAGAAATAAAAGTCAAATGGTATACCAACAGTTTAGTAAAATAAAATGATTAACAATGAAAAACAATTTGACTTGTGTCATGGGCTCCGTATACACAGTACTCTGCAGAGGGCCCAAAATATCCTAAGACCGTCGCTGCATTGAATTTGTTAAAGACAGGAGAAAGTTTGCTACTGCTGCTGCTGCTGCTGCGTGCGTGCGTTAAGTGACAAGCGTGAAGTGTATGCCAGTGCATGACTTTGCGTGAAACTCGATGCCAACACTTAGCCTGCTGGAATTATCCGCGGAACTGGCATTCAAACAGACAGCAGTCGGCGTTTCAAAGAAGCATGACCAATGAGTTGATTCGTCAACATGTCAGATAATGCAAACCATTATAAGTGCCTCATCGTCCAATTATATGCGACATCTGATGTACGAGTACATGTTGATACGTTGGCCTCTATAGAAAGGTGCCACCGCAATAGTAGAGCACTATAGTAGAGCAATAATGTAGAGCAATAATAGAACAATCTTAGAGCAATGGTATATAGAGCAACAATGGAACAATAGTTGAGCTGTGGTGGAGCAAAAAAATAGCAATAGTAGAGAAATTGAAGAGCGATAGTAGAGCAATAGTAGAGACATTTCAGAGGAACAGCAAATTAATAGTAGAGCAATATTATAGTAGAGCAATAGTAGAGCAATAGTTGAGCAATAGTAGAGTAATAGTAAAGTAATGGTAAGTTATAGAGAAATAATAGAGCAATAGAAAAGCAATAGTAGAGCAATAGTAGAACTTAGGCTACAATTATCGTGGCATGTATACACGAATGGAAGACATCTGATTTCTCTTTGGAATGAATTCCTAAAGTTTGCTTCATCAGTCTAATCTCGCATGAGCCGAGACCGAGTTTCTGAGATCGGAGAATTTTCGAGTGGCGTTTTAGAAGTTTGGAGCTTACGATTACGATTACGAAAATTATGATCTGTATATATATATACATATATATAATGCATATCTGTATATATAATATGCATGCATATATATATACACAATTATATGAATGTGCTGTTTTATTGCGTTGACACTTTTCGCCTTAGTGTTGATGTATGCATCAATTATTTCCATTAATTTTGTCCAATCAGAAAGCGACGAATAATTGCTGCCGGAGATAAGCGACTCCTATCTTCTCTAAGCAAACCCTCGCAACCATGCAGCAACGTCATTTCTCTTTTTCATACGCACTCGTACACCAGAGATGCAGCAGAGTTTGGTCAACTCATTCAGCATCTCTGATTGGCGACGCCATTTTCTTCAGTGTTTCGACAATTGCATGCCATTATATTTCTGACGGACCATTGGCCATGAAAATTCATAAAAATTAGTGTTTGGTTTAAACATTCTTTAGTCATGACTCATGATCCTTCGGGGTGTTCGATAGTGTAGTGGTTAGCGTGCTGGACTGTCTACCGAGAGGTCGGGGGTTCAAATTCCCCCAGGGGAGAAATTTGGTTGGAGATTTCTCTGCTTCACCTGCATCCCAAGCTAAATCAGCTATAATGAGTACACTGACCGTACACTGTTGGTGGGAAGATGAGACGGGGAGGGAGAGGACTGGCCACCCGTCCTTACCTGCCGAGGCTAAGAAAATGAAGTCGCTATTACTTCATAATATACCCATGGTTGCCTCAGGGATGTAGCTTAAGGATCTGTTCCTCTCTTCTTCTTCTTCTTCTTCTTCTTCTTCTTCTTCTTCTTCTTCTTCTTCTTCTTCTTCTTCTTCTTCTTCTTCTTCTTCTTCTTCTTCTTCTTCTTCTTCTTCTTCTTCTTCTTCTTCTTCTTCTTCTTCTTCTTCTTCTTCTTCTTCTTCTTCTTCTTCTTCTTCTTCTTCTTCTTCTTCTTCTTCTTCTTCTTCTTCTTCTTCTTCTTCTTCTTCTTCTTCTTCTTCTTCTTCTTCTTCTTCTTCTTCTTCTTCTTCTTCTTCTTCTTCTTCTTCTTCTTCTTCTTCTTCTTCTTCTTCTTCTTCTTCTTCTTCTTCTTCTTCTTCTTCTTCTTCTTCTTCTTCTTCTTCTTCTTCTTCTTCTTCTTCTTCTTCTTCTTCTTCTTCTTCTTCTTCTTCTTCTTCTTCTTCTTCTTCTTCTTCTTCTTCTTCTTCTTCTTCTTCTTCTTCTTCTTCTTCTTCTTCTTCTTCTTCTTCTCAATTGGTACTAATCGAAAAGTTCCTTGTTTTGGGGGTTGTGATATTAAATGTGCATGTCGAAAACACAGGATAACAAGAAGCATCTGTTTTACGTTGTTCAAAATCTTATCGGCTGTGATAGAATCTAAACTCATCATAATAAAAGCTGTGGTTGTTTAACTGCCATGGAAAGAACTGAGTCTTTTCAGATGAAGCTGGAGAAATTGTCTATTTCAAAAGAGTATATCGCAAACAATTTGATTTGTCGTTTATAGCTCTTTTATAGCTCTTGTGTTTATACCTGAGTGGATCCTGAGTGGCCGAGTGGGTTGGTGCCCGCTCGCCGCGCCGGCGCCCCGGGTTCGCTTCCCGGTCGGTCGGATTATCAGAGATTAATTTCTCGGATCTTTACTGCGGGTGGCTCGGTCGCATTATAAACGTGGAGTACAATACAACACACAATACAACACATCACAATACAACTGGGGCGCGGTGGTGTAGGGGTATGTTCGGTGCCTTGCAGCTGGAGGGTTGCGGGTTCGGATCCACCTCAAAGTCGCCGCGTAGGGACCCTGGGCAAGTCCTTCACTCGCAATTGCTCATGCGCTTCGGCGTGAAACTCCGATTCAGCGTTCGCGCAGTAGTCGGGAGCGCCTCTGAATGGGAAATCTGGTTGGAGCGCTATAACAAGTGTTCAAATACAATACAATATACAGTAAAATATTCATATAAAAAGTCTCAACTAATCGGAAAGCGACATTTCAGTAACGATTGCTTTACAATATCAGTGGTTTCAAAGATCCGGTCCGCGGGCCATTTCTGTCCCGCCGACCATTTTTTTCTGGCCCGCGGAGCCTTACATATTGTTAATTTGTTATTGTGATTTGCAAGCTATTTATTGCGAGTCCTTTTGACACGGAGAAGCTACAAATATCAGAATAATATAAATTTGAGTTCTTTATATGTATAATACCTAGAAACAAAAATTAACTAGTTTTATGCGATGTTCGTGACTGATAATATAGATCAAAATTAAGATTTTATAAGCCTAATTTGACTGTTTGTATTCTAAAAATGCAACATTTGAGATTTAGATTCGAAAATAATTTCTAGGCTCACCGAACTCCCTTCTATATAGACCACTACCTCCATTTTTCTCAGCTATAGGGACCTTCAAAACCCTGGCCCGCCATGCTCCTGCTGGAAAATATTGCCACTGCATGCATGGCCTGCCATTAAAAAAGGTTTGACACCCCTTCCTTACATATTTTGGAACTGTGTATGGGCTGAATATGTAAACGGTAGTGACCGCTATGTAGTAAAGAAACTGCTAGGCTTAAAATGGCTGACGATGACCAATCTCTTCTGTCCATGCAGCAATATAGAAACGTGGATGCTATACACTGGCTGTCGAAAGTCTCTCTTTTATTGGTTTTCATCCGAATTCTCATCAGCATTACGATCGGATGGACCCGTCGATGAAGTCCGCTAATGTCAGCAGTAATGACCGCGAAAATTACGAAACACAGAGAGAAGTTAATTGTGTAGACACATCTAATCATCTAGCGCCGAATAAAGAAAAACTAATGACATTGTCTCAGACATCTATAAGCCACACATATATACACTAACCTTACATAACGTATACATGCATATCGACTGTGTATACATACACAGACCGATAAGAGAGAGGGGTTGATGCAATAGTGTCGACTGCATTTTGATGCATCTCCTATCGAAACGTTCATCTAAATTAGTAGTTAGCGGGTGATGACGATGGGAGCGTGGTAAATGGGGGCGTGGTAAATGGAAGCGCTGTCCGATTCACGGATTCACGGATTCGTGTGATCGACTCTGTCATCGTTTCATTTGCCGATCTAATCGTCCGTTCCAATCGACGGGGTCCATAATTAAGACGGGACTCCATCGCATATACAACGATTATAATGCATACATGTGCACGCTTTGTGGATATAATTATGGCTGGGCGTCTGCATGCCTATAAACGTCGGTCTAACGGTCTAAAGATATAATGTGGGTGAGTCTTATTTTGCGGTGGAATAAGAGTGAGGTGGTAATTACAAGGACCGATTTTCGACTCCAATCAGTGTATTGCGATAAACTATCTCCAACCAAACGGAAGGAAAGCTTGCTTCCTCTGCTGTTGCTGCTGATGCTGTAAAATCGATTAATTCATCCATTCACCCCTCCATCCCTGTATACATCCGTCCGTCCGCCCCGTCCCTCCATCCAACCGCCCATCCACCTATCTACCCATCCATCCATCCGTCCACCCATCCATCGATCCACCGATCCATGCATCCATCCATCATTCATTCACCCACCCATCCATCCATCCATCCATCCATTCCATTCATTCACCCATCCATCCATCCATCCATTCATCCATCCACCCATCCACCCATCCATCCATTCATTCATCCTTCCATTCATTCATCCATCCACCCATCCACCCACCCATCCATCGATCCTTCCTTCCATTCATGCATTCATGCATCCATGCATCCATCCATCAATCCATCCATTCATCCATCCATCCATCCATCCATCCATCCATCAATCCATCAATACAGACATATACATACCTGCCCACCTACATACACACATACATGCATACATACATACATACACATACATACATACATACAAGTACAAATACACTCATACATACATACATACATACATACATACATACACACATACATACATACATACATATACACATTCATACATTCAACGTATTCAGCCACCCACCCATTCATCCACCCATTTAACACTCACTGACGACGTTTCTCCTCTATAATACTCTCATGAGCCACCCCCTATCGTCACATATCCGTCAGCGGCGGGTAGTCTCAGCCCCGGAGGCCTTTCTCCCCCTAGGGTCCCATTCAGCGCTGGGTGGAGACGACCAGCGAGCAGCAACGAGAGACGACTGATCAGAAGCCGGCTTCTCTTCATTCATAATGGTCGACAATGCAACTGACAACTGAACATTTTAATAAACTACGTGATTTATAAAGGTGTGCGTGCAAAGAGCAGCGTCGCTAAAAACCGGGTCCATAAAGAATACCTCTGCCTTCGTTCCGATGTATATATGACGCCCGTTTCATGACGCCTTCGCCCCCGAGAGTTAGGTCGCCGAGCCGCCTTACAACAATCGTTGTGGGCTCAGGTTACCTCCGTGTCATCCCGTATCAACCCTTCCGGCCGACCCCGTCTTCACTTCTATGCAGTCGACCCCTTCTCACCAAGTTAACATTCACGCACATCTATCTCGTGTATACGTGGAGATCGATTGACATAAAATATATTATATACATACTGTCACCAACTCTTTTCTTTCTTAGTTGTGACCTACCTCAAGAACTTTCCTTATCTCTACATATAAATTGCTCAACGTCTTCTAACTGTTTAAGAATTAAATTGACACAGTTCTTTGAATGTTTCTCCTTTCTTCAAACACAGTTATTTCAAACGTACACTTAATATCAAAGTTCTTATCAATTACCACTCAACGGTAACTTCTAACATACAGCTCTCTACTGCATTAAACCAACTACTACACTGTATTGTTCAAATTCACTGTCATCAGCAGTTTCTAAGTTTGGCGCGCTAACTGCACGTGTAGAGAATCTATCGTCAGCCAAAGTTTAGGCTACTTTAGGCCAAGCGCCCACGAGCCGACAGCGCAACTAAGGCCTAAGACTAAAACGCTTAACAATCGATACACATTATATATATATATATATATCAACCTAAGGAACACCTGTGCTCATTATATATGCAAAACATTAGTTCACATTACCTCCTTCCCTTTCTTTGGATTGAGCAAATTAAACTTAAAAATTTGCGAAATCATCAGGTACTAAATTATGCAATAAACTTAATACTATATAATACAGTAAAATAAACAATCTTATAATCTAGATAAACAATCTGCTACAACATTTAATCGTCCTTTCTTATAATTAACTTCTACATCAAAAGTTTGCAGTGCTAAAGCCCAACGCACCAGTTTAGCAGACTTAGACATAGATTCAGTCAGATAAGTTAAAGGATTGTGATCGGTAAAGATGTGAACTTTAGATCCAATTATTATCTCTTTCAACTTATTTAGAGCCCAAACAATAGCATAGGCTTCTTTCTCTACAGTTGCCCATCTCTTCTGAGTGTCAGTCAATTTCTGACTTATAAATGATACAGGGCGTTCTATTCCCTTATCATCCATCTGTGTTAAAACAGCTCCTACTGCAAAATCACTACTATCACAGTACAAATTAAAAGGTTTTCCAACATCAAAAACATATAAAACAACTTTAGAGCGTACAGCATCTTTAAGTAAATTAAATGCCTGTTGATGTCTATCAGTCCAATCAATCTTATCTGGAACATGTTTGCTTGTCAAATCAGATAGAGGCTTCGCAATCTGTGCAAAATCTTTGATAAACTGTCTATAGTAACCAAAAAATCCCAGCAATTGCTTAATTTGTTTCTTCGTTTCTGGGGTTTTCAAATTAATTAAACTTTCAATTCTATCTGGATTCATTTGAATCGTTCCAGAACCAACCACATGACCGATGAACTTTACCTCACTCTTACCAAAGATACATTTCTTTAAGTTCAGAGTAATGTTATGCAGTCTCATTTGCATTAAATATGCATCTAAATGCTGTAAATGAATCTTCCAGTCATCTGAATGCACAGCAATGTCATCTACATAGGGCTCAGCAAATTCATTTATAGGCTGTAAAACCATGTTAATTGCTTTAACAAATGTTCTTCCTGAGTTGATCATTCCGAAAGGAACACGAGTAAACTCGTACAGTCCATTGTGAGTAACAAAAGCAGTTTTCCATTGATCAGTTTGCTTAACAGGACAAGTCCAGTAAGCACTTCGACAATCAAAAATCGAGATCACATTTGATTTTCCAACTTTGTGCAAAACATCTTTTACAATCGGCATTGGATATTTACAATCCACAGTGAACGAGTTAATGTATCTGTAGTCGCAGGCAAGTCTCAGAGAACCGTCTTTCTTTTTAACAATTACCAGCGGACTTGCCATTCTGCTCGAAGATGGTTTTATAATGTTGGCTTGAAGCATTTCTTTAATTTGTCGTTCAACTTCTGCTCGATAGATGAGTGGAATTCGGTAAGCCATAAATTCTTTTTCACGAAATTCCGGTTTCAGTTCAATTTCATGCTCAACCAATGTACATAGTCCAGGCTTTTCAGAAAATCGATCAGAATATCTGTTCAGTACTTCCAGCAATTGTTTTTGTTGAGATAATGTTAAATGACTAATCTGTTCAGGATCAAGATTCAGTGAATTCTTTTCATCTTGCAAGTCATTCTTCGTCAACAACTCAACCACTGAACCAAAGTCTTCATCTTCTTCAACGATTAATCCACAACTCATTGCTCTTGTAATGTACTTTCTGATTTTATTTGCGTGAATTATCTTTCGACAATCGTCACCCATATCAATCAAATAAGAGTACTTGGACCTTCGTTGTATGACAGTACATGGACCATGCCATCGTGAAATCAGTTTATTTGTTGACGTCGGATACAACACAATAACTTTTTCACCCGGTTCAAATTCTTTATGTTTCGCTCTTTTGTTGTATTGATTCGTATACTGTAATTGCTTCTCTCGTGTATATGATTCTGCAAACAGTAATGCTTTTTCCATATTTGCTTTCATGTCTTTCAAGTACTTTTCTGGTTGGATTCCAATATGAGGTGGTAAATTAATTTCTCTTGTCCAACTTTCTTTTAGAATTGCCAGTGGTCTGGAATCTTTCCATACACCAACATATAAGGAGCAATTCCAGTAGTTGCATTCGGTACTTCTCGTAATGCCCACACTGTAAACGGAATTACTTTGTGCCATTGCCTTGGATTGTCAACAATTACATGATGGACCATTTTCTTGAATGTTTGATTCCATCTTTCTATTTGGTTTCACTTCTGCACCTCTGAACTGATTTCCTGTTTCTTGATCACCAAACTTCTTGCCTTTAACTTCTCTCTTTCATCAATGATTCGTGAGCCAACTCCATCACTTTCATTCGTCGCTCAAACCAGGTTCTTCATGCGACCTCCACCATGCTTTCAATGATTCATCTATTCTCATGAACAACCGGAGAATTTGGTTTCACTTCTTGACTCTTCATTTCCTCTGAACTGATTTTTTTCTTGATTGCTCTTCCAATGAAAACCAAAATTTGGAGTGAACTGTTGATTTCTTTTTACATTGGGTACAAAATCAAAACTTGTCTTATTCGGAATTGCCAAACCAATTCGATTATTAACATGAATGTCTGCTAGGTCTGCCACAACACTAGCTTCGTAACAATCAGTTCCTTCCTTCGACAATACAAACTGTAGTGGACCTGGTGGTAGTGATTCTTTCAACTTATCCGCCACTAATAAATCAAACAGCTTCTCAAAATTCTTTTCCACTTTGCGACTTTTCACATAATAGTTCAGCAAGTTCTTCAGCCTAGCTGTAAACATTGTATACGTTTCTTCAGCTGTCTTCTTCGCATCAATAAACTTCGATCTGTACTCTCTCGGTGTCAACTTGAATTCTTTTAACAAGTGCTGTTTCACGATCTCATAATCATCTAAATCAGCGAATGACAATCTGTTTAGAACAGTTCTAGCTTTCGGAGTCATCAATGGCAATAGTAACTTCACCCAGAATTGTTCTTGCACGTTGAAACTACGAAACGCATTCTCAACCGTTTCGAAATATAATGGCACCTCCATCATATCGTTTGGCATTTTAGGTAACACGTGTTTCATGGCATCACCAATTTTCTTTATTTTCGAAACCATCGTTTCACTTTCTTCCTGTTTCCTTTTCTGTTCTTCTCGTTCTTCTTCTCTTCTTTGCTCTTGAGCTTCTCTATTTCGCTTCTCCTCTTTGAGTTGTGCTTCTTTTAATGCTATTTTTTGTTGTTCCAACTTTAAACGTTCTTGTCTTTCCTCTTCCGCCTTCTCCATGCTTTCTTTCTGTAATTTCAGTTCTTCTTGTCTAACCTGTTCTGCTCGCTCCAACTCTGAAATTCGCACTTTTTCCTTTTCTTCTTCACGTAGTCTCTTCTCTTCAATCTGTTGCTGACGTATCTCTTCGTCACTTTTCCGCGCCTTTTCAAATTCAATCATCTGCTCTAATCTTCTCCTTTCAGCATCTTCTCTATCTTTTCTCAATTGCTCTAATTGAATTTCAAATTGCTGCCTTTGCAATTCTTCTTTCTCTCTTTGAAGACGTAATTCTTCCTGTCGTGCATTTTCTGCTTTCTCTTCTTTTTCTCTCTGAAGACGTTCTGCCTTCTCTTCCTTTTCTCTCTGAAGACGTTCTGCCTTCTCTTCCTTTTCTCTCTGAAGACGTAATTCTTCCTGTCGCATTTCTTTCTCTTCTTGTCTCCGTTTCTCCTCTTTCTCTTTCTCTTCTTGTCTTCGTATCTCCTCTCTTTCTTTCTCTTCTTGTCTTCGTTTCTCCTCTCTTTCTTCTTTCATCATCATCCACTGCATCATCATCTCCATAGACATAAGTCCAGGCGGTTTTTCAATAACCTTTTCCACAACACCGCCGACAGCACCTTCTTCTTCTGCTTCTTCCTTAAGCCAGACTTCAGCTAGCGCTTCTAACATGTCCTCACGTGACATATCTTTCAGTTTCTCTTCTTCAAAACCAGCCTTCAACAAGCGCTGTTTTAATCTTTCAGAAGACATCTTCTTCAGTTCTGCTTGTTTTTTGACACTTAATTTCTCCATCTTACTTCTTTACTTCAGTGCTGTCCTTTCTGGAAAACACCAGTTTTCTTTTGTGTTTGAAGTATTGGGAATTGTTCTTTGTTTGATAACAACCAACTTTTATACCTTTGTCGTTGAGGCTTTCGTTGTCGTAGATTTACCAATGATTTGAATGCGTATTCACCAGTCGACGTTGTTTCGAATCCCAGACGTTGTTTCGAATCCCAGACGTTGTTTCGAATCCCAGACGTTGTTTCGAATCCCAGACGTTGTTTCGAATCCCAGACGTTGTTTCGAATTCCACCGCTGCTGCCACCAAATATGTCACCAACTCTTTTCTTTCTTAGTTGTGACCTACCTCAAGAACTTTCCTTATCTCTACATATAAATTGCTCAACGTCTTCTAACTGTTTAAGAATTAAATTGACACAGTTCTTTGAATGTTTCTCCTTTCTTCAAACACAGTTATTTCAAACGTACACTTAATATCAAAGTTCTTATCAATTACCACTCAACGGTAACTTCTAACATACAGCTCTCTACTGCATTAAACCAACTACTACACTGTATTGTTCAAATTCACTGTCATCAGCAGTTTCTAAGTTTGGCGCGCTAACTGCACGTGTAGAGAATCTATCGTCAGCCAAAGTTTAGGCTACTTTAGGCCAAGCGCCCACGAGCCGACAGCGCAACTAAGGCCTAAGACTAAAACGCTTAACAATCGATACACATTATATATATATATATATCAACCTAAGGAACACCTGTGCTCATTATATATGCAAAACATTAGTTCATGTACCTGCGTATCGCTATCAATTGTTAAAAAGGGAAGATGTATATATATTTATATATATATGCATATATATGTTAATGCATGAATATATCTATAGATTGTATATGCGCTTTAAGATGAAAGAAGCACAAATCGCTGTTCAATATGTTTCAACTGCTATTGTGACTAAGTGTGATCAATTGAAATAGTTGTTCGACATTTTCACGCATACACAAACCTCTGTATACGTGTTAATATAATTTAGAAACATGTATTGATGTATATATGTATGTATGTATGTTTGTATGTATGTATGTATGTGTGTGTGTTTGCGAAATTTAGCACCACAGGAATCCTTCCTTAAATGCAAGGAGTCATTGATCAGCGAGGCATGCAGTTAAGTTGACAATACATCGCCAGAAGTTAATTATTGTATTTACGAGGGTGTATGTCTAAGTTTTGTTTCTTTGTGTGTTTCTGTATGCATGTGTATGCTTCTGTGCACATGTGTGTATTACTGCTTGAGGGTTATTATACGTAGACCGATACATGTGTAACGTGGTCGCCCGAAGTGTAGGTGTAGCCGCGATGAACAACAGATTCGTTACTTGTAAAGATGATAATTATTGCTAATGTTGCAATAGACGTCATGAACCGCAAGGCACGATTTTGCTTAAGGCTTAAACCATCGCTTAAAATAATATTTCAAGGGTCGACCGTTGCCTCAGGTTGGCCAGAAAATAGGACCTGGTTTGGCGAGGTGTGTGGGACCGTCACATTCCTCTGTTCTCGAGTTTTCAATGAAGGAATGCCAACTTTAAGGGTTATATAATTATATAGGTTCCTCAATTGCGCTCCGCTGAGCATTGCAAGCTTCTGGAGAGTCTGGACTCTCTTGTCTTAACTCTCTATCTATTTGTCTCCTCTGTCTGTGTCTGTCTGTGTCTGTGTCTGTCTGTGTCTGTCTGTGTATGTGTCTGTGTCTGTCTGTGTCTGTCTGTCTGTCTCTCTCTCTCTCTCTCCTCTCTCTCTGTCTCTCTCTGTCTCTCTCTCTGTGTCTGTCTCTCTGTCTGTCTGTCTCTCTGTCTGTCTGTCTCTCTGTCTGTCTGTATGTCTGTCTGTCTGTCTGTCTGTCTGTCTCTCTGTCTCTCTCTCTGTCTCCCTCCATCTCTCTCTGCTGTGTCTCTTCCCCTCTTATTCTCTCATTTATACTACATACACATGAGCTGAGATCTGTTATGACCGAAGCATGCATTAACTGTACGTATAATACATATAGTTGCTTTTTAACGACGCTGGGTCGTGACATATACTAACTGGCACCATCCTGTTTTATCCAGGCTTGGGACTTGCAACACTCGAACACAGCAGAGAGGAGTTCATGCATGAAATGTAAGTGTATAGGCAGGGCAATATTCATAATGCGCATTGTGTCGCAGATTGTAACAGAGTTCCAGTTTTATTGTTCTTTTCATTGTATTTGGACAATACAAAGGAAGCAAATGTCTATATCAATGAACGTTTACATCGAACTGTAGGACATGTATACATATCCTTCTAACAATATGATCATTGTTAGTAATGACACACTGTTAGTAACATTCGCTATAAGTAGGCCTGTATATACCGGTTAAGAGTTTCCTGTAAAAAGGTTGACACGCCTCTTATAACACAGAGAAACTGCTCAAAGGCTTGTTCTTATAGTGTTCTAAGAATTGATGATATTCGCTGGAACCAAAGCATCACGAGTATATAATTCACGACCAAACAACAACAACACCTCTGCTTCACTTTGCATTCATTTACAGACCAGCGGGATTGAGGACTTAATAGACCTATATATAGATCACCTGCATGGATTGTATGAATGCATGGATGGATGGATATGGATGGATGGATGGATGGATATGGATGGATGAATGGATGGATGGATGGATGGATGGATGGATGGATGGATGGATGGATGGATGGATGGATGGATGGATGGATGGATGGATGGATGGATGGATGGATGGATGGATGGATGGATGGATGGATGATGGATGGATGGATGGATGGATGGATGGATGGATGGATGGATGGATGGATGGATGGATAGATGGTTGACGGATGGATGGATGGATGGATGGATGGATGGATGGATGGATGGATGGATGGATGGATGGATGGATGGATGGATGGATGGATTTAGATGGATGGATGGATAGATGATGGATGGATGGATGGACGGATGGATAGATGGATGGATGGATGGATGGATGGATGGATGGATGGATGGATGGATGGATGGATGATGGATGGATGGATGGATGGATGGATGGATGGATGGATGGATGGATGGATGGATGGATGGATGGATGGATGGATGGATGGATGGATGAATGGATGGATGGATGGTATACCTAAGTATACTTGATTTGTCTTTCACTAACAAGTGTTCAGCGCCATCGGTTGATGCCTGGTCATTACATGGTGGCGTTTAATAAGTGTATGACAATGATGATAATTGTTGCTATTGTAGTACTTAATGTTGCTGATGCTGCTGATTGAGTAAGGTGACAGAATCTAAGGAGATAATGACTATGATGCCAACGGTGATGTCGGCAATTACGAGAAGAAAAGCAAATAACAATGTAATCGATTGCGCAAACGATTAAACCCTAAGCCATATCTTGCATTCATTCACAACACTCCATATATCTAACTCTATGGGTGTTGCCTAGATACGCTCCGTCTTACCTCAAACCTCTACACAGCAAAGCATTCGGACGCTTACGCCTCGCCTCCAAACGCCAACCATCCAATCACGAAGCCTCTTTCCCTCATTGCCCGGGGGCACCTGCCGTGATTGACATGGTCGGCTGGCACACTCTTCACAGACGCCGTCTCAATAAATGCGATTAGCAGCGCAATAAACCTAGAAGGAACGTCCGTTAAGCAGTGACATTCTATCGAGTGCTTCGGACACCTATACTCGAAAAAGACTACGTATCGCCAACTCTATCACTCGACACCTGTATCGCGATTAGGGATCTCGGATTTCAGAATATGTTTCGCCCGCGCCTTGCCGGCGGAAACCTGATACGGTTACGGTGGCCGCGGATATAGACGAACCGCTCATTTGAATTCGTAAGACGATACGGTTGACTTGGATGGTCTTGACTTACGAACTGACCAGATGAAATGCTGAGTGGCGGTCGAAATTTACATTTTACTATATATACAGTGTCATGATTGAAACATCGAGAGCGTTGAAGATTTAAATGTGGAGCGCGTGCAAGATGTGTGAGAGATTTCCATAGTGACATAACTTCATTATTACTCTGTGGATGTTAAATTAGAATTCACTTTACCTAACCACGTGTTGCATATAAGATTTCGATCGAATAAGTCTTCAACTCTTTTAGACAGCGCAACACTTGTTTTGAAAGCCAGAGTTGATTTGCTGAAAGACTATACTGCTTTTATTCAGCAACAACTGCGTCTTTCTTCTAACCCGTCGTGAGGATTCAACTGGCGCTATAAAACTTCGTAATGGAGAACATGATGGAAACGGAGTTGCCTAGGATGGAGACAGCCTGCCGACAGACTCCACTGTCAAGCAAAGCATCCGCCTTTTCCATCGAAGCCCTCATGGGGCAAAAATTCAGTCGAAGGGAACGAAAGCCTCAATGCACCGATGACGAGGATGAACAAGGATATGATGACCAGATGGAAGAGGATGGAAGATACTCAGCAGCAGCTGATGCGTCTCCTCTGACAACCTCATTTGACGTTCATGGTTAGCGAATTTCTTACAAAATTTGTATATGTACAAATGATGGTAATTTAGAGCTTATTCGTTACTCCGAAGAATGAGGGTAGAACAAAAATGTTTATACGTTTCGTTGTTGAATATATACATGTGTATATATGTTTATATATTTATGTGTATTTATGTGTGTATGTGTATGCGTATGTGTATATGTATGCATATAATTATGTATTTATGTTCATATACGCATGCAAATATGTATGTGTGTACGTGTGGATGTAAATGAGAAGTTCATAGGGCTCTATAAGAACTGTCACAGGCGTTCAAATCAACCCTGAAATCTTTAATGACATACGTATACATGCATAGGCTATACTTCTTCTGCAGAGTTGGAGTATAGCTGCATGGAGAGGTCACCATGCATGCACTGGCGGGTTTTCGCACCGTGCACCGTATAGATAACGTAACCAATTATATAAGACACATTCCAGTATTGACAGTTGACACAGTGTTCGGAGCTTCTGCGTACTGTAGCATGTGTACAGCGTTGAGATACAAATTAGTCAGTGTACAGGCTTAAAAAAAGACCGGAAACATTATAGACACCATCCAAGTATAGACTGCCTTGCAATACAGCACATTAAGATACATTATATGGTGGCATCTCTGTCTCTTTATATCACCTTAAAACTTTCCTTTTGTCTCGGCCTGAAAGGCTTGTGCTGTGAGAAGCGCTTTATAAATGATTATATACAATACAATACAAAATATATAATACAATAATCAAACATAATGTAACTTCTTGTTAAGTGTTCAAAGTTATCTAGTCGCATGCAGTTCACTTGCAGACTATAGAGTAAATATGCTGCAACGTGCAGGCTTAGCCATTCCATAGCCATAACAATTCACACTGTATATTGAATACCATAATTATGTGCATTCAGTGATAAACATATAGGCCTAACCTAATACATTCATTCATTCCGAGAATTTCATTCCGAGAATTAAATTTTATATTATATTATGCGTTTATATAACTACATGAAATTATTCTGATGGATTGCTGTATACTTTCTCAGACACGGAGATTGCAAAGTCTCCAATGGCTGACGAAATGGAGGAGCACGAGGAAGAGGACGATGATGACGATGTTAATACGTCATCAAGGTCACGTGAGCTGGGCCTTCTGCGTAATCTTTCCCTGTTGGGTCGTAGGCCGACATTACAAGGAACGAAGTGTTGTCTGGAATCAAATGACCTCTGGCGCCGCTTCAATGAACTTGGAACGGAAATGATCATCACGAAATCCGGAAGGTACTTAGCAGAGCACCAGTCTATTGTCTTTGACTGCTTATATAGCGCCTCGTTACGAAAAACCAACTGAGATCGCTTGCTCATTCTTCTCATATAATTGTCGTTCTGTTGACATTTTCATCATAATCGTCAGCAGTATAGCATTCGTGGATGCATCGATTTTCGTGTCTTCGTGCCACCGTAATCATAATAGTCGTCATATATCGTAATCAAAATCATATTTATCACATATTTACACCCGGAGTGTTCGTTAGTGTAGTGGTTAGCGTGCTGAGACTGTCAATCGAGAGGTCGGGCTTCAAATCCCCACCGGGGCAGAATTTGGTTGGAGATTTCTGCTCCACCTGAGCCACTCTTTAGCCACCTCAGCTATAATTAGTTCTCTGACCGTACACTGTCGGTGGGATGATGAGACGGCGAGGGAGAGGACTGGCCGCCAGCCCTCGTATGCAGAGGCTAAGAAAATGAAGTCGCTAACACTTCGTATGCCCATGACTGCCACAGGGCAACTTTAAGGGACTGCTTTTCTTCTTCTTACGACGGTATTGGGTTTTTGCTGCCAAATTCTGTCAGTTGGTTACGATTACTTTATTACGCCCGTAGGCAGAAGAAACAAATCAAACGTCACAGAATACATGCGCAAAGCAGTATAAACATAAAGTCAAACGCACAGACTGCGCAAATGTTCCTAAAAGTCATTTATGCAACTTGATTTACCGTTCAAGATGCCGGCGAGTTCGGAATTACAAAGAAAGTGCTCACCAAAGTATAACACCATAAAATATACTGGAGAAAATTAGACGTCGAATGAACTAGTCGCTTATAGAACATCATGCAACGTTTCTTAATAATGTTATGTAAGTCTCACCTGCCAAGGTCATAGATGAAGCCTTTAACAGATTCCCATTTATTAAAACCAAATAAACAGAGTTCCAACATGCTTTCAGTTCATCTTCCTGTCTCACCGTGTATTTAATTGTAATTGGCTATTTCTTCGTCTTGTATAAAATTCGCTCAATGATTCGCGCACGTTCGGATGTCTGTTTCCACTATATAGACAAGAGTTCGGAGGAGTTTCTTCCTTGATTCCGGTTTTTGCTTCATATCTCGACGGTGTTTTGCTGCAAGTGATCGATGCATTGCAGCAGTTGGATCTGCCTGCCATTCAGGGGCGATAGGTTCGCAGTCGCATAGGGGGACCCGATAGCGCATTGGATAAAACACTGGCATGGAGAGCGAGAGGTACCGAGTTCGAGTTCCGTAGGGAGGACATGCTTTGTATACGCTGCTATTAGCGCCGTGTATTGCAGGCTGTCTGTTCTGTTAGTAGTTAAGATTTATGTCTTCTGTCATTTGTGTTCTTGTGAATTGTTTCAATTGCATAATTGTACACTGTAACCGGTTGCGGTTTGTCAACCAGATTGTTTCAATAAACGAAAATATTATTATTATAGTTAAGAAGACCTAAAGACCTATGGCTATAGTGACTGCAGCCGGGAAAGTCTTGTAATCGCTGAAGGATAGCCTATATATAGGAGAATCTTTTAAATAGTATACTCAACCTCAATTCTTGCACATGACAGTGTTCTTTTCAAGTTACTTTTTCATGTTTTATGTATATGTTTGCAAAGCACTTAAATGACTTAATACAGAGTGTTTTGAATAATGCGCTAACTTATACCTGAACAATTATACGGTTTAAGATATTTGCAAAAGGTCTGCTGCATAGAACCAAATGGAGTAATATATGCTATAGTACACATAAATGCAGTGGAATACTGTTTCAGAAAGATGGTCCAGCAAGTTATAGGGCACGACGAGATCGCTGAAGTGCGAAAGCACCGCATCTGCATATCTCCACGGCTTATTGAGCGCAAGTGCGCAACGATTGCCGACTCCGACGACTCGGTTGACTTTAGACTGGACATATAGAGCACACTGATGTATGTCGGTCAAGGCCATCAATTAGGACACGTGCAACTAGCAAATTAATTCGCTTGTAATGGAATATAATTATGCGATACACGTTTAAGTTAACTGGCTTTCTGCTGCGAGTCTACAGCATTCAAGGTCAAACTTACCGACACGTCGTGCCTCCAATGCTGGCACTGTGTCAGATAGCTCTATATGTTTCAGACAGCTGAGTGCATGCATGGGTGATCGTTGTTGCGCTCTCTTCTGATCAAGAAAATATGCAGGTGCCGCGTTTTAACTTAATGGAGCCCATCGTACGGTAGCCTAATTCTCATGCATTGTACCCTCCACTTGGCACATTATCTCATTACATTTAAATTCATTCATTCATTCATTTCAGAGATTTAGATAGCGCCCCTTCAAGATTATCTACTCAGAAGCGCTCCCGACTCAACCCCGGCTAAAGAGATGCAGTCTTCAGGTTAGAGAAGAATGTGGCCGCAAGGGCTCTATGCATTAGGCGTAGATCCACAGGGAGCTCATTACAGATTGCAGGGCCAGCAACAGAAATAATAAATACTTGACTTCGTGCAGTATTTTTGCACACGGTCTTAAATACCATTGTTCGGATCTGGTAGATAAACATATATGTGCAGCGACTTTGTGAGGCACTTAAAATGAACTATTTTAGGTTAATTCATTAATTCATTCTGAGAATTTATATAGCGCCTCTTCAAGAGACCTACTCAAAGGCGCTCTCTCCGCTTGTCTATTATGATTTTAGGCTCCAATACGATCGAAAAGCTACCATCAGTTAGGAAAACAATGCAAAGTAAGCTGGAAGAGTCACCCGTGACGGGTCCCCGCACACACGTAGAACCGACCAACGGATAGCCGTCGAAAGATGAAAAATGGCATGCATGTTCAGAGTCTATATGAGCCAAGTTGCGTCTATAGAGTAGCCTATACAGCAAGTGCTTTTATACTGTATAGCGTATACATCATCGTTATCACCAACAGCAACATAGGAAACAACGCCGACAGTAACCTCATTCTGGCCTTAGTTGATTTCGAGTACAACGTGCTGGCACGTGCCTTAATCCAAGCCATAAAATTATTCGCTCGTAATGACACTTAACATCATAATAGGCCTTGGTAGACTAGACTTACATCACATTATTAAGAAGCGTCGCATGATGTTCTATATATATAGGCGACTAGTTCATTCGACATCTAATTTTCTCCAGGATATTTTCTGGTGTTACGTTGTTGAGCACTTTCTTTGTGACTCTGAACTTGCTTGCATCTTGAACGGTAAATTTAGTTGCATAAATGATCTTTACGAACATTTTCGCAGTCTGTGCGTTTGATTTTATCTTTGTTCAGATTTGTGCATGTATGTTGTGACGTCTGATTTGTTTCTGCCTTCGGGCGTAATAAAGTACTGATAGGCGATAGCGCAGAGAGCGCCTCTGAGTAGATAGCTTGAAGAGGCGCTATATAAATTCTCAGAATGAATTAATACTAAAGATGACGATATATGTTGTGTAGGCGGATGTTCCCTGCATTGCGCGTGTCCTTCAGTGCTCTCCAACCGGAAGACTCCTACAGCGTCGCTCTGGACATAGTTCTGGTAGATCGGAAGAGGTATCGCTACGCCTACCACCGGTCATCGTGGGTCGTCGCTGGAAAGGCAGATCCACCCAAATCCAGTCGGCTCTACTTCCATCCGGATTCAACGTTCAGTGGGGAGCAACTGGTCAAGCAGACCGTCACATTCGAGAGACTCAAACTGACCAACAACCCAATCGACAGACCAGGACACGTGAGTCATACCAGTTACCTTTGCGTTCGGTTGTAAGGCATTGTAATTAAGGTAATGTAATTGTAATTAAGGTATTGTAATTAAGGTAATGTAATTATAATTAAGGTATTGTAATTAAGGTAATGTAACTGTAATTAAGGTATTGTAATTAAGGTAATGTAATTGTAATTAAGGTATTGTAATTAAAATTATTGTAATTAAGGTATTGTAATTAAGGTATTGTAATTAAGGTAATGTAATTGTAATTAAGGTATTGTAATTAAGGTAATGTAATTGTAATTAAGGTATTGTAATTAAGGTAATGTAATTGTACTTAAGGTATTGTAATTAAGGTATTGTAATTAAGGTATTGTAATTGTAATTAAGGTATTGTAATTGAGGTATTGTATTTGTAATTTAGGTATTGTAATTGTTTTTGCAAAGTTACATAGGGCCACCTTAGATAACGTAGTGTTCTTGAAAGCAATGGTTATGACCTGTTAAGCGGTATAAGAAGACAAAACGAGTTGGCTAGGGGTCAGATGTAGCAAAAATCGCCGACGAAATCTCTGCCCTGAAAGTCCAGCACGCTAACCACAACACTATCGAGCAACCTCCACAAAAACCGTTAAACTCATGTAAAATCATTGAGAAAAGAACTCTGGACTGTAAAGTCAATGACCAACGCATTTAACTTTAGAAGCCGTCTTAAAGGATCTTCTTCTTCTTCTCTGTCCTTGATTTTTTCCTTTGCTTCTGCAATGTTCAGGATCTACTGAAGGTCAATAGTCTAATCTACTGATGCTATAAGTTAATTATGATCCGTCCGATTACTTACCACATCTAAAACATCAACTTATAAATTATTATCAGTTATGCATGGTCGTTCATAATAAATGATGATAATGATGATGATGATGATGACGATGATGATGATAATGATGATGATGATAATGATGATGATGATGATGATGATGATGATAATAATAATAATTATAATAAGTTTCATGAGTTACGAAAATCAATGACAGTCATAATATATGATAGTTTGAAAAGGTTATAATAATAATAATTAAAAAACATACAGTTATAGCAATTATCATCATCAGCATCATCATCGTCATAATCGTCGTCGTCTTCTCCTTCTTCACTTTTATTACACGAGTCTACAAATAATAATAACTGCTCAATGCTCATCATCATCATCATCATCATCATCATCATCATCATCATCATCATCATCATCATCATCATCATCATCATCATCATCATCATCAATAACCATGGGCTCAGTGCCCGTATACGTGTGCGATGCCTTCTTCACAATGTCTCTCCATTCGACTGTGTTCTTGCTTCATCGTTCAGCATCTGTGCTGTATGCTACAACTCTGCTTACGCATTCCTTGGACCGAAATTCTTTTCTTCACTCTTGATCTTGTCCATTGTTGACATCGGATTTCAATCGTCTTTGTTTTTACTGCCACAGAGTATCGACACCCACCTGGCAACCTTCCTCCTTTATCCGGGCTTAGGACCGGCACAGGGTGCTGCTGGCTTGCAGCCCTCTGTGGCGGAGTTAATAACTGCTCGGTTAAATATAAAAGCATTTAAACTACAGGAGATCAGATAATTTGATGCACGATACTAACTTTAAAAAATTGCGCACAACCGCTATCGTGATCATCATCATTATCAGCAACATAATTAACAACGATGTCATCATCATCATCAACATCAACATCATCATCATCATCATCATCATCATCATCATCATCATCATCATCATCATCATCATCATCATCATCATCATCAGCAACATAATTAATAATATTGTCCTCATTGTTTTTGTCTTCTGTAGATTGTCCTGAACTCAATGCATCGATATCAGCCGCGTGTTCACCTCATTCGGACGTCATCAAAGTCTCCGTCTGAACCCAATCTGACCTCGATTGACCTCCTCAACCCAGAAGACTACAAGACTTTCATTTTTCCGGAAACGATCTTCACCGCTGTTACTGCATACCAAAACCAACTGGTAGGTCAATTCTAGAGCTCCTATGCGTTCTTGACGACATCCTATGTATACAAGGTAAAAGCCCTTCTGTTGAAACTAAGATCCTCCATTGGGACATCAGTAAAGTGTCGTAATGCACAATATATATATTATGAGGTACTTAAAAGTACTCATCCCTAGTTGTATACGCTCTAGACTCTAGAGTCTAGATCCGACTGCGCCAATGTACAGTGTGCACATTTTTCCAGTTTTCATGCACATATAATACGTTCCATTATTCCTACCTCAAAAGCTATGGATCGATTTGACCTCTTCGTCCCCTGGGACAGGACTGCCATCACTCAACGTTGAGCTTTTGCAATTGTGGGTCCGTCCTCTTGGAATAATCTGCCCCACAAATTCTGGCTGAGATATTGGCTGGTCGTCTTTTTACTATAGTATACTGTCCACTGCCTAAAGACCTTCTTGTTTTCTTTGGGCACTGACGCTGGGAGCGCCTCTGAATATAGTTACAATACTGCTTGAGGCGTTTTAGAAGTATCCAAATACAATCAGTGGCGTACGGAGCTTAAATGCCGCCCGGGGCGACGGCCCAAAATGCCGCCCTTGGCACTTAATTTTGGAAATTTCCGGAAAATTTTCTTTATTACTTCCGCCAAAATTTCTGATGACCTTTTTTTGCACGTTTTTCAAAAACAGATTCCTCTCCTCCTCATGCTCATCTACTATACTATAATTGTCAGAAGCCGCCCTGTCCTGCGCCCGGGGGCCGCCCCCGCCCCCTCATTACGCCACTGTATGCTATTTATTGGATTATTTTTCTTCCTTACCTTCCTTCTTTGTCTACTTTTATTACTTTCTCTTATACTTTTTCAATTTTTTTCTGCATTCACTCCTTTTATTTTTCTTCAACCCTGTTTTGCCGCCCCTGCTCAAGTGCCGCCCGGGGCGACTCGCCCCCTCTGCCCCCCGTACGGTACGCCACTGAATACAATATAATACAATACAAAAGGAGCTATAGATACATACATACATGCATACATACATACATACATACATACATACATACATACATACATACATACATACATACATACATACATACATACATACATACATACATACATACATACATACATACATACATACATACATACATACACACATACATACATAGGCCTACATACATGTATAAATAAACTGGCGAAACATACTAACAGTATCTTGAAAATTACAAAATTGTGCTTTATATTCTGTGTTATGTTATGCTATTCTGTATGTGGTTTGAATCATCATAGATTACGAGGCTTAAGATCGACAGCAATCCATTTGCCAAAGGATTTCGAGACTCCGTCCGACTAACAGAACTGGAAAGGTATAGTAGGCCTATTCAACAATTCCATTTGTGGCCATATCTGGGACAAGGGACCTAAAGTGGGGTTCTAGTTTCGGAGATACAGCCTGTTTTAGATAGTCACTTGCATAATTATTCTGCGAGACTTCAGAATTGTTGTAAGTGTTAATAAGTTATTTCTGGCATGAAATTGCAATGTATTTTTGTGTTTTATGTCTCATTTTATAGAGTACATATAGCAAAATGATTGTGGCATGGTGAAAAACTTGACTTTTTTCTTTGTGGTTAGCTTTTCTGAGTTGCTAAATCTTTTAACTTAATATTCTTGAAATAATAGTTTAATCTATTACACTCCTAAATTTTTAATAACTTCGTCATTTATGAACCAAACTTACTGCAGTTTCTTTTGCATGAAAGTTTGTTTCAATCTGCATTTGAGGATACCAATAACTCCATATCCCACTCTAGGTCCCTTTTCCCAGATATGGTCACATTTATAAATAATAATTTCATAATCATATGTCGGAATTACTTGGGCTTGCATTGTTGTTACACATAAGCTAATAAATAATTTTTAAGACCGAACTAATAGTTTACAAATCTCGGCTAACTATACCGTCTTCACTTTGTGGTGATGCCAACGTCTGTACACTCGATCAGGTCTTCTGCCTGTCTCAAACTGACCAAATAAAGACAATACGTAGATAAGGTTATGATTGTTTTCAAACAAAGAGAATACGTATAGATACATGCATGGTTACGAATGTCTTCAAGCAAAGAGAGTATAACTATAGGCCTACGTGGATACATGCATGGCTAACGATGATTTTAAACAAACAGATTATTATAGATTGCGTAGATATGGTTTACGATTGCTTTTAAAACAAAGAGAATACGTATTTAGTTACGATTGTCTTAAAACAACCAAAATACATAGGTTACGATTGTCTTCAAACAGACTGAATGATTGACTGCTGTTTTTCTAATGAAGGCGTATTGTTTTCTTGAAGGAAAGACGGAGTGATGATGCGGGATCTTCCTTCCGCAGCTAAATCCGGGTCCTTGTTCCTGGCTTCGATTCCCAGCAAGTATGGTCAGCGCTTTGAACGCCAACATCCGAAGCCAAAATGTCCCTCCGCTGGTCAAGCGAAAAATCTCGAACAAGTCTCGCTCGGAATCAGAAAAGTCAACACAAAAACCGATAAACTCAATTCATTTGGGCCTGAACTCGGTAAGTAAGATTATAGTCTTTGGTAAAAGGACAATAACCCCGGACAACAACCCCTGGACAATAGCCCCACCCCCGTACAAAAACTCCCGGACAATAAGCCCCCGGGCAATAACCCCCCATACCGATACAGTACATACAGTAAAGGGTAGACATGCATGAAAGAATGGCCAAACATCAGAAACTAGAGAAAACACGAAAGACTTACCAAACATCAAGAACTAATTATCAGACAATTATTAAAAACGGTGTCGTTCTTTCTTATAGCAGTTAACTTTGGGATAAAAATGTTTGCGAAAAAGTCCTTCAAATCATTACACGCATGCAGTAAAAAGTGAAAACTTGTAACATTTGAAAATACTATTATCTTAATTAGTCTGAATCTTCATTTCAGACGAAAACTTGGATAAACTGGTGGATGTCTCATCGGTCCGGCCTTTCCTGCTCGGTTTGTCGACCTACCATCATCCATCCTCGTACGCACTGTTTGGCCAGCAGTTCCTCTACCCTGCAGGAGACGGAGCGCATTCCTGCATGGCCAAACACTTGGTCGGACTACAGAAGATGTTGTCTGCCTTCCCGTCATTCCAGGGCTCTGTGACGCCGACGGAAGTGTCCAGTACGACATCCGGTTTAGGGCTCTACGGCATTATCGACTCTTCTCTGAAACCCGAATCGGAGTTTAAGGATTCTGTATACGAAACAAATCATCCGTATTCGAAAACGCCCGAAAACTAAATAGTCAGACTTAATAAATGTTTACACGGTGTATTATTAATTCATGTGTGCTGTATAATTTTAATATAATTTGTCAACAATTAATTAATTGCATGAAAGGTATGGAGTACTAGAGGCAGCTTCGAACAAAATAATTATGACCTCATCTTGTCAATGCTCTGTATCCACTCTTAATTAAAAGCAGTGTCTGTCAACATCAGAAACCAACGAGGCTAGATCGCATGGCTAGAAAAGTGTGTCTAGAAATGAAGCACAGCCAATATGGCTTACAGTTCAGGCAAGGCCTATCGTTTAGGGTGATCGACATGATTCGATTCTTTGCACAGGTAAATTGTGCTAATACCTTGTTGGTGAGCAATCAGTCCACTGCTGAGGGTCTCCACTTCCTTCGAGGTCTGCTCCCAAGAATGGACTACTTACTTAGCATATGAAGAACGTCGTGTAGAATATGTCATACTTGAGCAGCAACTTAAACGTTTCCTAATCGTTATCGTAATCTCCAAACTTCTAAAGCGCCACTCGAGAGCCAAGTGCAGGGCACCAGCTTATTCACGAGCGCTGAAACGCAGTATGAATGTAATCCTATACATGTTCACACATATATTCTTAGCTTTGCGGACTCGATTTGTGGTTGCCGCAGGTCTCAGTGACACAGCTTAAGTTTAATGTTGCGCTGAGAAATTTCGAAGACTTGCATTAGCCTGCATCATTATCCATGGGATCTGATAAGCATTCTGGGGCACAATTACACAAGAAATAATTATCACAGATGGTGTTTTACATAGCTGATTATACATGGGTCGCACCTGCGCTTGTGAACTGCAAATGTATTCTTCATAGTGAATGCTTAATTGCGGTTGAAACATAAGAAGTCATAATTTATTTCATTTTCGATAAGCTGGATTGTAGGAATGTCGATTTTTATTTTCGATCTGCTTAATTAAGAGGATCCCGACTAGGTGAAGTTATTACGGATACAATTAATCATTCGTACGAAAAAGGACGCGTGATGCATCTATTTGTGGAAAGCGTGCGACTTATAAGAAAGAAAAAGGAAGCATTTTTTATCCATCTAGTTTAACTTGCGGGAATCTTGATTGCTTGCTTGCTTGCTTGGTTGAGCCACAGGCTAAAAAGTCAAATCTTGCGACGACTAGTTCGATCACTTACAATCATTCAATCGTCGTGAAACTTGGCAGATAGACTCGCCCTCGCACACACTTCATTCTATCAAAATTTCAGCTCCCCCAAAAAGGCTAGCTTATAGAATCGGGGACTAAACTTTTCGAATCGGGAATCCCCTTTTCCGATACGGAGCGTTGTCATTGGCCAGCGTTGTGATTGGCCGCAGTCGTAAAATGAACGCGGACTATATATTTGTAGAGGTAACTGCTTCATAAGACGCATTATAGGATACTAGATGGATATAGTAAAAAACTTTGTTTTTACGGGCTGTATTTTATTCACAATCGGGTTCGGATTTTGTAATCATACTAGTATACGGTGTGTCGGTTTGAAATACTAAACGAAGATAATTTTTTAGTTGTAAAGGGAGAAAATCCCAGCAGCAAACGAGAAAGTCTTGGGGTGAAATAAAAATTATATTCATTGCAAAGCACTTCATGGGGCAGAGCCTGAATATTTGTGTGACTATTGGACCGAGACTCATTCCGCTGCGTCTGGGTTGCAACTTAGATCACTTAAGAAGACCGACCTACGCGTACGGAGGATGAGGACGCGCTTCGGCGATCACGCATTCTTGGCAGCCGGTCCTAGATGCTGGAACAGTCTTCCAACCGCCATCCAACCGCCATCAGTGTCAGTAGACTCTTTCAAATCTAAACTCAAAACTGATTAGTTGTTGTGATGCGCCCTTGTAGCGGTATGGCCGCGTTACACGGCGTCATATAAATTGTCGTTATTATTATTATTATTATTATTATTATTATTATTATTATTATTATTATTATTATTATTATTATTATTATCATTATTATTATTATTATTATTATTATTATTATTATTATTATTATTATTATTATTATTATTATTATTATTATTATTATTACTATTATGGAGTGTTGGCTAAAAGTAGCTCTATTATCGATATCCTCTGTTGGATCTGTCCAGAGTTCGCCGCTCGTCGGCTCCCGGCAGCCTTGACATGGTGCCCTGGAAAGCCACCGCGTTGAAGCGTTGGATAATGACCGATAGGCCTTGGAAGAGGAAGCTTGTTTCGCGAGTGTCACCGGTATATATTATTATTATTATTATTATTATTATTATTATTATTATTATTATTATTATTATTATTATTATTATTATTATTATTATTTTAAAGTAAATAATCTAGCATGGTAATGTCGAAGAAAAGCAGATGGCGTTCCCGGCTCCCGCGCTACACAGCTACCGAGAGTCTTTGAAACAGATAGCTTGTCTCGAGTGTATCATGGGTAGCATAGGTCAACCTTCGTCCTAATTCCAGCACAAAATCCAGTCCTTCTGAACTCCAAGAACCGCTGGATTCCAAAGCTACCGCCACAAAAGCAGTGTTCGGGTGATTGTGGCGTATTTCGATCTTTTGGCGGCGGCTGCATGCCCGATTTGCGGCCTCACCTGCTTCAGTTGATGTTGCTGCCAGATGTGAATTCGCAAATGTGTCCGATATTATTATATTATATTATTATATTATATATTATTATTATTATTATTATTATTATTATTATTATTATTATTATTTATTATTATTATTGTTATTAGAAGTAAAATAGTCTGAGGATGTAGTGTAATAATAGCCCAATGGTCATTCGATCAGAAATACTGATTGTATTGTCAATATTCTGGATGGCCACTGCCAGAATGCAGTATAATATCATCCACCACAGCTTAATTTGTGTTATTTGTTGTATTATAGCAGTGATTCGTATTACTGCAGATAGCCTTACTCCTGACTCCATATATAGGGTTAGACTTTACTGAAAGCCATCCAATCGATATTGGCAGTAATACAACCTCATATATAGCAAAACCGACTTTAAAACATTTAAACACCTTATAAAAATCTTAATTTTTTATTACGATATCAATGTGGTGAGGATTCACGTAGGCCTAATTCATTATGAACATTCAGGCCTATCATTTTATAGAACTAGGATGTGCTTGATAGTGGAGTGGTTAACGTGCTGGACTGTCAGTCGAGAGGTCGGGGATTCCGTTGCAGGGCAGAAGTCTGTTTCGAGAGTTCTGGTACACCTGCATGCTCAGTTATAATGAGTACACTGACCGTACACTGTCGGTGGGAAGTTGAGACGGTGAGAAAGAAGATTGGTCACCTGCCCTCATATGTCAAGGCTAAGAAAATTATGTCGCCAACATTTCATACCCATGTCTGCGTCAGGCTCTTCTTCTATAGAACTATTGACGCGAAAATACATAGTAAACCCAATTGCAATAATCTAAGTGACTGGCTAACTAGATAACCTGCGAGAGCACTTCAAAATCAAGAGGTACTTCCTAGTGCGATGAGTTTCGCAACAAAACAACGATAATTGAGCTGCAACTATTCAGAATTAAGTGACAATCTCTCAGAATTAAGTGCCACCACTTGCTTTGATCTAGCTGCTGTAATTAAGTGAACAATGATAAAGTCAGTTCTAGGAGTGGAAGATTGTAACCGATAGGATGGGTCGATTACAGTCGACTATATCAGATGTATTTCACAGCTTTTGTTCTCGAAATGATCCGCTATTGACGCCGATCAGTTAGCGTTTGTCGAAGCCCGCGGAGGGAGGGTTTGGTTTCCAGATCAAGGACGGGGTGTGGTCGAAGGGAGGGAAGAGCAGTTGACCGAGGGGTGATGAGCCCCGTCTCCGATTGCGCCACTTGAGAAGATTCGGTCGTTACGGGTGAGCGAACAGCGAGCGAGAAACGACAGCCATCGACATCTGCTCTGGCGTCTGGCCCTCTGTCGGTGGCCGGTGTAAGTGGAGGATGGGGAGAGGCGGTGCGGTCAGTATGCGTGAAATTGTGGTCGTCGCGCTGGACAATGGAGCAGACGGCTCGTATTAAGATGCGCAGAACGGTGATGAGATGAGAGAAGACAAGTGTGTTGAAAGTGGCACGTGTCCAGTTGGACAATCCGGAACATACATCGACGGACGGAAGGACAGAAGGACGGAAGGACGGAAGGACGGAAGGACGGAAGGACGGAAGGACGGACGGACGGACGAACGGAAAGACTGAAGGACGTATGTGTCAAAATATTTACATAGAGCCGTTGAGAGGTTCTGAAGATACTCCACAAATAGATAATGGTCCGTTAGCTACTCCTCTTTAGTCGATAGCAATTTAACTATTATGTGACATTACCCTTCTTATTACAATTACGTTGTTACTGTTTGTCATAAATGTATTCTTTTGAGTTGTTGTTATCGGTTGCAATAAAAAAATATTGATTGATTGATTGAAATATTCAGACACATGTAGACGAGTACGCACAATGTTTCAGACATACTGGACATCGATATACATTATAATGTCTTAGATCAGACTTTTAAGTCATCCTCCCTTACTCTTTCGTCGACATCCTGTCCGAAATATATCAATAGTTGGTTCTTCTCGGAGCAGAGGCCCCTCATTTTGCACTGACCCGGACCATTATCTAAAGACCCTGTTTCAAAATACGAGATGGAGCTAAACTCCCGAGCAGGAACTGCTCTATAGGCCACATGCACGGCACCATAGCTATTCACTGAATTTACTCTCGTGATCCGTAGTATTTCCTTCCGTTATAACGTTTCCTATTCTGTCGTATTCTTATTCCGTTTATTCTCGTCACCTGGTGTTCAGTGTTTAATCTAGACGTCTCTGGGGGGGGGGTAAAGTTCCCCCAGGATTGAGTTCCCCCCCCCAGAAAAATTAAAGAGATGAAATTCTGGAGAGAAAGTGTGAAATTTATGGATAATTGTAGGATTTATTGCGCCTTTCCTGTGGTGAGGGGGAAAACTTTTGTTGAAAAACTGTCGTTACTACCCCCCTCGGAAATTTTCGTTGGGAAACTCTCGTTACTACCCCCTTCTCGAAAATTTTCTTGGAAAAGTCGTGTTACTACCCCCTCGAGAAAATTGCCCCGGTCCTTAGCTTTTATGAACTTTTGAAATAATTGGGATCCTCCCAGAACCCTCAATTCCCCCCCGACAGCAAGGGGACTAGATTAAACACTGCCTGGTGTTTCACCTGAATTGACTTGACACCACAGGTAGAGAGGCAGACGCCCAGCGGTTTACGTAACTTACAAGGCTTAGTGTCTAATTCCTTTTGTAAAGAGACAGTCTATAGTGGTTAACGTGCTGGACTGTGGACCAGGACAGAGATTTTTTTCAGGTTTCTGTCTTTCTTTCTTTGCCACTTAGCTTGATAAATCAGCTATAAAGAGTACACTGACCGTACTTATCGGTGGGAAGATGAGACTTCGAGTGAGAGGGCTTGCCACACGTCCTCATATGCCGAGGCTAAGAAAATGAAGTCACTAACACTTCATACCCATGGCGTCATGCCTCTCAGGCAGGTCTAAGCGACTGCTTTTCTTCTTCTCTTTGTTATACTTCTGCCTCTTGATGAAGACCTTCAACATAGAGGAGCATATAAAATATCTCTATAGGTCCTGTTTGCACCAATACGGTCCAATCATTCATACTGGGGCGCTTGTACGGTACAATGCATGATAAAGAGCAATGTTCTGTATACGACAGCGTCAATAAACTATAAACTGCAATGCTGTCCAACTGGTCACCAACCTGCTAAAGTTCTCGAAAGAGTTAAATGAATTCAGAATGTTTATGTACAGCCTAATACGACAATCTAAAAATTCAGTTCCGTATTCACAACCATTTTACGTTTCCCATAGATTATCTCTTTAACATTTTCATCTATTCATATTTTTTTTAATTCTTACATTCAGAACATTTCCTACATATCACGTAGAGGCGTGATATCTAAATAAATAGTAATCTGCAAGGGCGGTTCCAGCCCAAATCATGTGAACTTTAATATATCTGCTGGCTTATCTGCACTCATTCTGTACCCGTGTTTGAATTTTTGAAACCATTGTGTTCCTGGAGCATAATTAATCAAAATCGGGCACGTGAGTCATGATCGAAATTAAAATATAAGAAGCAAACGTCGTATACAGACGCATCAGCGTAAATAAGAAAATCTATGCACAAAACGAACAACGTTTAGGCTCAATTATGTATATACAGCACTCACGCAAACGTACAAACAAGCTGTCACAGCAACCGCGGAAGATAAATGTTGCATTTCTTAATGACATCAGCTCACGCAATAGTTCTAATGCCCTGGCACCAAGCTACAATGAACTTTCGAATAATGCGGCGAATATTGCACGGAAGATACGTTAATGTCTCCTACTGACTCCAACTTGGCGACGCTTTGTTCATCAATCTCGGGCCGCCGCCTTCATCGTCCGCACACAGCTCCGTCAAAGTTTGATTGACTTGATGACATCAACTGTCAAAATGGAGACAAGACGCGACTATCCTCTGACATCTACACCGCTTGAGAATTCACATGACCTCTTGAACTCGCCCTTTCTTGACGACAATGACGAGCGAACAGACGTTCGATAGCTATATGAGACG
Source organism: Aporrectodea caliginosa (assembly GCA_020284085.1). Taxonomy (NCBI): domain Eukaryota; kingdom Metazoa; phylum Annelida; class Clitellata; order Crassiclitellata; family Lumbricidae; genus Aporrectodea; species Aporrectodea caliginosa. The sequence continues at coordinate 386,764 of JACEVL010000814.1, forward strand.
ATTACGCTAACAGTCGCAAGCGTCTGCCGTTAAAATATCACGCGAGGTACACAAGGGGAGGCTATTACAACTAGTTATTTAGGTGTTCTTTACTATACTCCGCTTGCATGCAAAGCTTTCTTATGCATGATTACCAATAGTTTGGCATCATTTGGTAGATTCAAACCCATAGAGTCTAATGGAACCTTCGTTTGTGTTGAAACGTGTAAGGGAGCGAGTGTAATTTCGGCAGGGAGGGTACAACGGTAGTAGGGTAATTTGTCAAAATTAGCTCTCAGAATATTGATTGAGAGTTTTGCATTGTGTATACTGTATAAATCCTTAAAAAATTAAAAATGGCTGCATGGTTCTTAGATTAGTCTATATTATTTTGTCTATTCAGCCTGATTAATAAATCATTAAGCCACATAGAGACTGCGAGTACTTGAATATGTGAGAAGAACTCTCATATTATTCTCTCTCTGTCTCCTTCTCTGTCTGTCTTTGTCTCTGTCGCTGTCTCTGTCGCTGTCTCTGTCTCTGTCTCTGTCTCTGTCTCTGTCTCTGTCTCTGTCTCTGTCTCTGTCTCTGTCTCTGTCTCTGTCTGTCTGTCTGTCTGTCTCTATCTCTCTCTCTGTATCTCTTTCTATCTCTGTCTGTCTCTGTCTGTCTGTCTGTCTGTCTTTCTCATTAATAATCATTAATAATCACATTCAATCATTCTGATCCTACTTCAAAATTTACCCTCTTCTGTAGCAGGACTGACTGACAACGTGGGATATGTGAATAAACTTTGGAAAGTGTCCAATTGATAGGCCTACCTTCTTTTGTTAGAGACAAAGCTATAGTTATAGAAGACATTGAGCCATTTAGTTGCTTCATGCAAGTGCAGGCTGCCTCAAGGATTTAACTGGACTTAAAAACTCACATGGTCTCTTCTTAGCAATGACTGTTCGTGCACATACTGTCATCTAAACTTGGAACTACGCTGTTTATACTAGAGCATTATCTCACGATGATAATTATAAGTTAAATTAAATGTTGTTAGGTAGTCGAGTAGCCTATACGAGCTGCCCTATAGTAGCTGTCTTCAAGAAAATTCGTTCAAAATTACTGCTAAACCCATAGGTCTATTAGCTGTTTTCGAAGCGCTCATTATTTTTAGGTTTCATAGTCGCAGGTTAGGGCCTACCATTTGCACAGCTATGTTACAAGTTTCAACATTAGATCAAAATGGTGGTGAAATGTTAACTGTGTATCGACAAAGGCTGAGTGCAGCTTTTGTTTCAAGATGCTGCTTTGTTCTTTGTCCTCTCTGTTTGTCGTCGTTCCTCCGAAAACTATTCACTGACGTCTCTATTACACGCTCAGTTGAGTCTCATTATAAACACAATTATTGCGCTCATAATTTTGTCATTACGCTGTCCAGAGGCCGTCAGCGAGCCTCGCTGCAGAGAAGGGAAGGCGCGGCTGCCTGGCGCACCCACGGACGCCCGCGTGAAATTGATGAAAAGGGAAGAGACAGGCAATGAGATTAAATGAACTGGACTCGAACAGACTTCCGTGGGAAGATATATAGCGCCGACAAGAGGCTTTAAAAGTCATCACGCCAGATGCAAGGTCACTGAATGCCATGAATGGCAGACAATGAACTGTCGTCTGACGGAAGTGTATGGTCTGTGGATGGGTGAAGAGATAGATGATCGCGTAAACAATAGAAGCTTTTATTACAACGATCATGAACAAAAATAACTCTTAACGTAGAACATTTCATCTAGTTTTTCCATAAAAATTTGCAATTATTGTCATAAGAGCTTTCCAGTTACTATATAGAGTAATTTTATTTAATGTTTACACATTTTGCTCACCTCAGTCTTTGATATTTTGTACAATTTTTCAACGTTACATTTTCAATTTTATTTTTCAGCATGTATTTAATTAATATTAAGTTTTATTGAGCTTCAAATTTGTACAGACTTCTTTTATGATTACAACTGCTTATGGCCAAATGACTAAGTGGACTTAGCTTTCAAATGCACGAGAGAATTAACATTGGGTCTTACACAGCGATCAGGTTCCAGGACAGTAAAAAAATCAATAGAGTTCCGTCGTTATTGGTTATTAAATTGTTTCCCAAAATGTAGACATTGCTACGAATGGCCTATGTATGTATTTAAGTATCAATCTATGTTTGGTTAATTGTATGTATATGTGTAACAATTCTCCTCAGAATCTTAATTCATCTGCCTTATGTATGATATAGTCATTCGATTGAAGTAACAATGGGTGGTGCTAAGGTTTAATTAATTAAAATGGTGGCATCAACATACCAGCATCGTGGATTTGGTTTTAATTTTAAAATAAGGCATGATCGAGGATTGCCATAGATACTTGAACAGCAGAGAGATAGCGTGAAATATATGAATTTGACATTCAGATGGTGCGAGTGAGAACTGGTACACAGACTGTAGCAACAATATTATCTTCGGGCTGTTGATCTGTGGGACTTTAGAAAAGAATTTCTAGAAGCTCTGGATTGATTTCGACCAGTTACGTTTTCGGTGGCTTTATCGAACGCTAAAGTCAATCAATTAGCATACTATCGATAGTCAGCGTTGATAATATTTTATATGTTATTGAATGTCAATCTCAGAAGTCTAACGGCGCCATGCAAAGACAAACGGAGGGAGATCAGTTCCATACCAATTCAACTACTAGAGACAAGTTTTCTTTTTGTCGGTTTCGACGCTAGGGAGGTCAATCCCGGAGAACAGCATTGTGCTGCGGTGAAAATAACTGGTCATGGCAGTCATGGTACGGTGCAGGAGCGGAACCACACTGCACAGGCGCCAACTCCACAAGGGCAACAGGGACTTTCGCCCCTGTACTCACCAAGGTTCTGGGGCGAGAGTATAGTTTCGCCCCAGTACTTTTTGGCCATTCAAAATATCAAAAATTCAAAATGCTTCATGAAACGTACTTAGCCTATTTCTTAGTGGAAGTGAAAGTAGTTACCCGGTAGTTCGTAGTTCGTACTAGTTAGTAGGGTACCCCGTCAGAACGGCCCAGGACAAATCGGCCCCGACAAAACGGCCCCGACAATTGGGCCCCGACAAAACGGCCCCGACAAAACGGCCCCCGTCAAAATGGCCTCGACAAAACAGCCCCGTCAAATCGGCCCCGTCAAATCGGCTCCCGTCAAATCGGCCTCCGTCAAATCGGCCCCGTCATATCGGCCCCGTCAAATCGGCCCCGTCAAATCGGCCCCGTCAAATCGGCCCCAGTCATATCGGCCCCAGTCATATCGGCCCCATACAAAATATCCAATGTTGCAAATACTTTTAAGCTTAAGCTGACAAACTATGTTGAAATGACTCAAACGACTGAAACGAGGTTACGAGGCCTCAAGCGACGGTTCAGCTGGGCAATGGATTGCGGGGACCATAGTCTAATGCTAAAGGTTGGCGTATTTAATCATATAAATGCTTTCAATGACAACTATCATAGAACCAACTTCTATTTACGCAACGAATTATTTTTCATAAATCCAACTTCCATTTTAACGCCAACATTATTTTCAGCAATTCAACTTCCACTTTAAACTGACCACATAAAATAATTTGGCAACGTAAACAACCGTACGGTTTTACCAATCCGAGTTCTGTTTACGCAAATAATTCTTTTCATCAATCCAACTTAAAACTACTTAGGACATGGAATATTTTGTGAGGGGCCGGTGTGACTGAGGCCGATATGACCGGGGGCCGATATGACGGGGGCCGATTTGACGGGGGCCGATATGACGGGGCCGATTTGACGGGGGCCGATTTGACGGGGGCCGATTTGACGGGGCCGATATGACGGGGGCCGATTTGACGGGGGCCGATTTGACGGGGGCCGATTTGACGGGGCTGTTTTGTCGAGGCCATTTTGACGGGGGCCGTTTTGTCGGGGCCGTTTTGTCGGGGCCCAATTGTCGGGGCCGTTTTGTCGGGGCCGTTTTGTCCTGGGCCGTTCTGACGGGTCACCAGTTAGTAGATACAGAAAAATGAAATGTTTTTGACAGTAATACTCGTGGTTGTCGTGTGCAGCGTGTGCTTGTCTTTATGATTGAGCAAAGAGAAGCACTGTTGCATATCATCACAATTAGGCACTTACCCGTTGAAAGGGCTTGAGGAAAGGTGGACTCAGGGAGAGGGAAGACAGAGCAGGATAATCGATGCGATCACCAGATCACAGGATTAAGGAAATAAAATTCTTGCCCCAGTACCTTTTACTAACAGTCGGCGCCTCGGAACCAGAGTAGTATAGCTCGAAAAGTATTGGATGAATGTGGTCGCATACTTGAATCGAGTCGCTAGGTGTCTGTGAGCACGGGCCTGTATACAGGACCGCATTAAGGCTATTGCCCGGGTGCTGTGATTACCTTCCAAAGGACGCCTCTGAGGCTCTGACAACCACCGGTCATCCATGTACATATTTATAAAATTCGGGCTCCTCAAGAGTGTGGGCCCGGGTGCTACTTCTTTGCAAAAAGTCTTAACTTATGTCTGGTTTTAAGTAACAAAAAACCGTCGTCAAATAAAATTGATTCGAAAGATGGCGCATCTGTGGTGTATCGCCGATTGAGCCGGTATCACGAAATATAGTATTCGTCCTAAGACTATCCAGGGGTGTGTATGAATTTATCCCCCGGATGGAATAAAACGGTTTAAAGTATCCGGGGGGGGGGGGGATAAACCATTCTATCCCCCATCGTCATACGCGTCACGATAGCCTCGACGAAAATCCAGTCAAAATCACCAAAAACGAAGTAAATTAATTTCAGGTCGACGTACAAACTATAGATACGCAACTTAAAAAAGTTTATGTGTACCTGGTACAATAAATCAAAACAGTACGACTGAATACACTTAGAAACCGGCAATAATGCAAACTAAACCGAATACTCCATTTCGCTAAGGGGGATAGGGGGATACTCATGTATGGGGGATACTCTATTTCGTGACACCGGGTTAATGATCAATACGTCGAAGGTCCAACTTCCAGGGTCTATTTCGCCCAACGCGAACCTCCCAGAAACGGACAGTCGATGTCGACCCAGACTGACCAGAACAGACACGAGTCCATGTAACTGTAATGAATAATTTCTATAGAGTTTTAATGCAGAAGGTTTCAATTCGATGGCGCACCAACACCAAGGAGTAATCAGGTCAATGTAACAGTCCGCTAAGACATAGATATGTGTTATAGCAAACCAACAATTTGCCATTTAATCTTTCTAGGCAAAAATTATGCATACAATGCAGTCGTTTTAAGATAGTGTTCCTATTAATATTCAACTAGCTGCAACGAAAGTTGGCTTAAACATAACTTAATTTATTCAAATTAAAGTTTTCGTCCTTTGAAGCCAATCTAAAGTTAATGGCCCTAAGCGAATGATAAAAGATGGTAAAAGGCAAAAACAATTATAATATATTACGATGTTCGACCCTTCCTAGATATTGAGATGGCTTGAACTACGACAATATGACATAAATTAAACTTTAAATCACAAATGGTAAATGCGATATATCTATAATAATTAATCCAGAGAGTCAAAACTTGTATAAGAGGCGTGAGTTTAGTTATCGCCTATCATTGAGGATCCATCATAATTACATATAAGAGACATGTATTTGTATAACATTTGTATAGCGCCCTCGAAGATATGCACTGATGGGTGCTGACATCCACCAGCCAAGGGCCATTGCAAAAGGAACGAGCTCCAAGCGCTAATTAAAATTCCCATCGCCTATTTCCAGATAGATGGCTTCAGTGTTTCCAGGTAGATGGCCCAAGCAATGAAACGCCCTCTTTTGCATTACTGAGGTGCCTACAAATGGAACACCCAGTCCTACCACTGCTACCATGTGCTACAGCAAAGGCATATCTTGTCTGTCTGTATAGCAAGTAAACACCCAATTCAGAATCTTTAACTGAACGTGCTGCCACATGATTCAGACAGTTAATTCAAATGAAAGACACTACGCATCAGTTAATGAGCATGATTAAATTAAGAACTGTTCCCAACATAATTATCTAGTACATACAGGAAACACACTTTCCAGTTGATCTATCTAAACAATAAGTGCGTACCTGGCACTATAGTGATGCACACTGCTACTTACAATCTTCTCTAAAACAAAGTGAATCTGAAGAGTAGGCCTAGGGGTAGTAGTAAGTTCTGTTTCAGATAACTAGTTCCCAGTAGCTTGCTCCTTTTTCATCCATGTACATGGATTCCAAGGCTGCAGCTGGCATGGCTAGCAGTTCACAGGTGCACGGTTGGGAACTGGCAAAGTTCTGAGGATGGATACAGAAGCTGGTGCAATGTCTGGTCTCAGAACAAGTTCGCGAGCAGAAGAGAGAAGAACACGATGGATCCGTCACATTTGAAATCGAACAAGAATTAGCGCACTTGTTCTTAGCTACTTTCCGAAATTTAGTTCCCTGAAGATTTTGATTGAAGTTCCTTTTAAAAGCTGAAACAGATCGTTTAAACGTACATTAGGTCCCCTATAGATGTGTTAAAAATAGGGTTTTAACATATAAAAGTACATTAAACGTTTTAAGAAATAGGTTTTAACTTTTAAATATATCCTATCTATGCGGGTTTAACTCTATCGCGCATTAATCGGTTGCTATCTGTTCTTAATGCCGCGGCTTGCCTGATAGGAGGCATATCAAAGTTCAGGCATATTTCTGGTTTTACACCGGAGGAACTGCACTGGCTGCATATGCAAAACGCATTGAGTTAAAATCCTATTGCTTATGCGCAATTGTCTTGAAGGCCAAGCCCCTGTCTATCTTAGGGACCTCTGCGTGGCGGTGTTATGCATACCAGGCCGTAGATTCCTTTGCTCTGCCACGCAAGGCGACTTGGTTGTCCCTATGGCTCAAACTTCCACGGAACTTCATAAAAGCTTCGCTGTGGTCGGTTCATCTTTCTTGAATAGGTTGCCTAGCAACCTCCGTAATGAACTTCATGGTCTTTCTTTGCCCCTTTTCCACAAGCGTTTGAAAACCATTCTTTTCGACCGTGGTTTGGTGTTTGCAGGTCGGGAACGCCTCTGCGGAATATCTCTTTAAGTGGCGCTAGATAAATATAGCATAACGATAAAGGATATCCTTACATACATGTATATTTAAAGACATCTAAAAACCGATAGAACGTTTTTGCAGTATGTGTTTTCTATAACTGTCTTGTTTCAGAATCATATCTCAAGAAGAAAGAAAATAATTTTACTGTTTCATGGGTTAGGCTTTTCTCCAAACATCTCTCTTGGTCTTAGAAAGTTTTCATGAGACTTGGTCCGTATTTATGCTGGACTATTGATTACTGAAGCCCAATATACATAAGACTGTGAAAGATTTATTGAGCTGACTGAAATTGAAGGAGGCCATAAACGCGGGTCTGACATAGACTTCATTATTTTATACACATAATGAGCGAATGGGATTTAATAGTCCCTGAAATGACGATAATGACGATGATGATGATGATGATGATGATGATGATGATGATAATAATAATAGTAATAATAATAATAATAATAATAATAATAATAATAATAATAATAATAATAATAATAATAATAAGAATAATCGTTTATTAATTCAAACTGACAAGTAGGCTACTCAGTAAGATTACATGATATAGCAGTAACAGATGATAACAAGTTGAACAGAAGTTGAATTTAATTAATTATCAATTACGATTGAAAATGTAACATATAGGCATACATGTATATAAAAAGAAAGCCAGGCAGATACACAGAAAGAAACTTACTGAAACAAGAAAAGGAACTTAAATATCTTTGACAGAAGAACATTTCTGTCGTTTTAAGACGGATATATTTCTTATTGGATTAATTTGAATACTGCGAAGATATAGGCTACATACATCAACAGGTTCGAGGTCTCTTTTATAGAGACATTGAATACTTTGAGAGAGTTTTGCATGGGCTAGTAATTTTTATCAAATATGGTGGTATTGGTACAGGGCTTTTTTAATGTGCAGTTCTACACGAAAAGGGCAGTTCTAAATGAATTTATGAAGCTGTAGAAGCATTTTTGAGCAGTTCAAAATAGTTACAAATGTTCTTTCATTGTCATCAGATTTGAAATAATTTACCATGGCCTCTTAAGGGGTTGTGCAGTTCTAAAAATTCCTTTAAAAAGCCCTGCATTCGTACACTCAATCGAACTTTAAACGTTTGTCTAAAATTCGATGCTTTATGCCTTCTACCATGGCATCCATTGTCAATGCATTTGTCTGATCCAGAATTGATTATTGCAATTCCCTACTCATTGGTCTTCCCAAGGTCCGTCTATATCTTCTATTCAATCTGTTCTCAATACTGCTGCTCGATTGATTGCTCACCTTCCTAAATACTCCCATAGTTCATCGTTCATGGTCAACCAACTGTACTGGCTTCCTCTCTCTGACCGCATTCAGTTTAAAGTCCTGGCTTTGGTCCTCAAATGAAAACTGGGTCTTGCTCCAAAATACCTCAGGGATGTCATTCGTACTCCTCTTTCCGCATCTTCTCATCGGTCTCTCCGATCTCTGGACCGGTCAGACTTCTTTGTCCTTCGAGCTAGGACCACGATTGCTCAAACTCGATCCTTTGCCATCATTGGGCCCTCTTTATGGAACGTCCTTCCCTTCACTCTGCGTGAGACTTTCCTTATCATTGTCTTCATCTCTCTCTCTTTTTAAAACCTATTTCTTCCCTCAGGGTTCTCGCACAGAGAGCACTGCTATGGCTGTGAGCGGCGCTATATAAATTACTAATTACATATATACATACATGAATGGTGTTGACAATGCAGGATGATCGACTGTGATAGCGTTTATGTAATACGTAGCATACAAAATGACAGTTTATAATGTACCTGGGCAAGCTAGATCACAGGAATAGAGGTGAACCGGAGCTTGTTATGTAAAGTAATGTAAATGAGCATTCATATAGCGCCTCTCCATGATATCTACTAAGAGGCACTATATGTTGTTAAATGTCATTACGAACGTATGTATTGCATCAGTTAGCAAAACAATGTGGACTTGAGGCAGTCTTATACTTATGGAAAGATGGAATTGGAGCCGTTGTCCAGACCCGCCTCTTCCCTTGGTGGTCTTAATGTGAATCCAAATCCAGTTAAGGCCTGTGGAGTGGTTTAAAAGCGGAACGATGCAAGCTCTGGTCCTCCACTGCGTCCGTAGCAACTGTGAATTTATGTTTTGTTCTCTTAGTGACTTTGTGTTAGACTGTATAACAGTAGTCTTTCACTATGGCCAAGAAGGTTAATTTTAAAACAGGAGGTTGTAAATATTTATGGTAAGTAAAAAGCGGTAAAATAACGGATGGTCAATTAATTTTATTTTACATTTTACACTTAATTAAGCAAATTCCAGATACCATGCAGAAAACTAGCAGCAACGAAACATTTGAAAAACAGAAATAGACTGACCTTTGGTGCTGAAGTAATAAGGAAAAGGAACAACGAAAGATCCGTTCAACGCTGAAATGAAGATGCCAGTCATTTGCAGATCCGTCTCTACATTGATCATCGCAAGAGTCCCATTGCTCGGTATCTGTCCAGTCCCAAAAGCGACCCGACCATTTTTCCATGATAACCAGTACAGTCCAGGTGACAGTGCGCTGGGATTCACATATCCCAGGTACACCATGTCCCTATAGACAAAAATAAAGACGGGAAGCTCTCCAATTACTTCATTGCTTTATTATTATTATTATTTTTTTGCCCTGAGATACTTCATTCCCAGGGACTTAGAAATAGGTCCCCTACTCTCCGCGTTACAAGGTGAACGCTGTAACCCTTGGTTACCGTGTCCAGTACAGTGACAACCTTGGGAATGCTCGAAAGCGAGTACCTCGGGAAATGATGATGATAACAATGATTATTATTATTATTATTATTTTAATTATTATTATATTATTATTATTATTATTGTAATAAATAACAATATTTATTATCTCCATCAATCAACATCAATACTGAAAACTACAATTATAGACGAGAATGCAGTAGCTGTCTAAAATGAACGTCATAAGTGCCGTTAGTGTCAAATCTCCCTAAGGTTTGGCTCCGCTAAAGGGCCGCGGAAAGCCACCGAGTTGAAGCGCTGGATAGTAATAGAGAGACGCTGCAGCAAGAAGCAGATCTCTCTCTTGTCTCCTGTCAACAGCGTCAGACTACGACCTAGATCTTATATAAAGTTTTGGCCAGTGATGTTAATTGGTTAATTATTATTATTATTATTATTATTATTATTATTATTATTATTATTATTATTATTATTATTATTATTATTATTATTATTATTATTATTATTTATTATTATTATTATTATTATTATTATTATTATCATCATCATCGACATTATCATGGATTCAGTTCCAAGTATATAGCGAATGGAACATTTTTAATGTGCCGGTGCCAGTCGTAACCAGCATAGTTTTGTATGTGAACTTTGCACATAGGCTACACCTAAACACTGAACCCGTTGAACATTTTTACGGACTCTGTAGTTGCTTGATATTATTTAAATTTAGCACCTATTAGCCTAGTAGGCTATATAAACTTTATGAAGTGCAATAGGCTATTTTATACAGTATTAAAAGCGTGTCTAGTCAGCAGTCTTGGCAATATTTATGAAGCTGTGTAGTATTTTACATTTTGGATACAGGGTTTACTAGAAGTATCAATTGATAATTGCTAATTTCCAAATCTATTCATCGTTTTTTAATCTAGCCATGTGACCAACTATATGCCAATAAACGACTTGATTTGGTGAAAATATTATAATTAGACCTAAGGAAACTGACAGTAATCTTATAGCCAGTATTGTTATTGTAATTGTAATCGAACATTTATATAGCGCTGCTCAAAAATCAGCAGCGCTCTCGACCTGCGTCAGTGCCTGCATCAGGAAACAAAAAGTCTTAAGACATCTACGGAACTGGGAAGGAGAGAGGGCTAGTGACTCAAGGCGAAGAGACTGGGGAAGAGAGTTCCAAGCTGATGGGCCAACACGGGCAAAGCACCAAGAGTGGGCCGTAGCAGAGCACATGCGAGGGACAACCATAAGGCCACGGGTCGAAGATCGCAAAGAGGCCCTCGCAGGTAAGGAGGAGACAAAGGTGCAAAAAGACCTCAGGTATACGATGGGATCACCCCAACAAGGCAGTTACGCATGAGGGAAAGGATTTTGAGGTTTACCCGCTGTTGGATAAAGAGCCAGTGAAGGGTATCCCGAATATAGCCTGAGATATGGGCAAACTTTGGAATGGCGCCTATAAGCTGAGCAGCTGCATTAAGAATAGACTGGAGTTTGTGAGTATTAGAGGCGGAGAGTCCAATGTATGCAGCGTTCCCAAAGTCGACCCGAGTGCAGATCAAGGATCAGAGTAGTAATGGCATGCAGTGAATGAGAGCTGCGAATGGAACGTATAGTTGACGCAGATGGTAGAAGCAAGATCTGGAAACCGAGTTGACCTGGTCAGTAAAAGAAAGGGAAGGATCCAAGACAATTCCCAGGTCACGAACAGAAGAGGAGAAGTGGATGTGGGGAAATCTGAGATGAAGGGAATCAGTATCAATCAATGGACAGAGGCAATAATGGACCTGGTCCATATTGCCTCTTTTAGGTGTGTCCATATTGCCCCGACCATGGGGCAATATGGACCTTATTGTAAGTTTTACTTTTTTCTATATTTTAAAATAAATTGATATTAATTGTTCACAAACAATTATGTCTTTGTTTCTTTATGATGAAAGTGTTTGGACGCAATTTAATTGGACTGAATGGATGCTCAATTTTGCTTAGAAATACTCATTTAAGTTAAGTGATTCATATATTATTTTACTAAATTTTATTTTACTACAGACTAATATCTCATAGGTTATGATTGTCTACACGAGTTCCATTCTACACCTCTTCCTATCACTCTTTGCAGCCCAGACTTCTTTGTATGTAGGTGGGTTGTGATACTTGAGATGACTGAGTAGATTATTCGTGTTTTTTACCGGCTGTGAGCCGGTAGAAACACATGACTTCCTCTCATTAACACCAACAACGCTGATGATACACGACTGTGACTGATTCGTACTTGAAATGACTCCAGACATCATTCCCATAATTGCCGTTTCTCAACAGACATTTTGACTACAAGATTACTACGATTACTAAGTTTGCGAATTTACGCTAGTCAACCTGGATCACAACTCGCAATCGCTATTGACACGATTACACAATAGCCAAATTTAATCAAATGCGCCACTACTACTGGGTTAATTCACAAAACCTAAATCCCGGGGAGAACATAGGCTATTAGTTATAGCGAACTTCGCGTCCTAATGTTTGACGATATTGCACTTTTAATTTTTTTGTATTAATAAAAATAACGATGAATTTTCGTTACTGTTATTTTTGTTATGATTATAGTTATAGCTATAGTTAATGATATTTTTAGCTATTAGTTATAGTTATCGTTAACGAAATCATTTTATTGTCGTTAACGAACAATTTCGTTACCGTTATCGTTAACGAGAATCACACTGTCAAGGATATGGACAGCCAGTCTCTCCTATATCCTATTGGATTTTCAAGATCCTGTTATCTATAGCCTAGTCAACAGAAGTGCTTCACAGTTGTTGCCAGCTCTCTTAACTCGCTGAAGAGCGAATAAGACAAGACAGGCAATTTATTATTTGCTATTGATTGACATACCTGAAGATTCTGATGCGTGCAGTAGTGACGCGAAATTCATACGAGACGGTCTCTGTCGAAAGTAGACTGACGTTCATGGTGTTATTCAGCAGATTCTTCACTTCGAAGATTATCGATGATCGTCCCAGAAGATTGACGCCAAGATCGACCGTGCCATCTATGGAGGACAGCTGTGGAAATTCGTTGCCTAAAAGTAACATCCCCAATCTAACGCGTCTTAGTTTTTGCGAAAAGCTAAAACAACTGCTACCTTGTAAATGTAATTGTATATAAACGTGATGTTTAGCGTCGTAAATTATTCGCTATTGAATGGGTTTCAGCGTTGGTTGATTACAAGTTGGATTGACGAAATAAATTCTTGGCAATTACGTATAGAAGTGGGATTGATGAAACGAACTCTTGTCTAAATAGAAGCTGGATTGGTTGAAAGGATGCTTGCCCAAGTAGATGTTGGGTTGATGAAAACTAATAATGCTACTATGGGAGAATAAATTACGACGCCGAACTACAGGTTCACCGTGATTGCAATTTACGACAATTTATCAGTTAAACAGTTAATCATCTTTCATGATAATAACAGTGAAATGCCGAATAATGACAGGTATTATTATTATTCTTATTATTTGTATTTTTACGACAGCAAGTAATAGTTAAGTAAGTGAGAACGAAATATTCTTATCGAGGGCCACTAAAAATGTTGTAGCTGAGACTCACGCACACATTCAAATGCATAAACAAACTCAGAGGTCGCTAATAGCGAAAATATCTCTAACAAAATAGTTACCTGCACAACTTACCTTTGCAAAACGTTGAATCACTGACTGAAATGAATGCAACGAATTATTTCAGATTATATCATAGTTAATTGTAGCATTAATAATTTCATTATAATTATTAATTATTTAGTAGTACTAGTTTCAGGTTAACGACACAGTGTGATAATAAAGATCATTAACGTCGTCCTCCTCCTTGATCCAGGCTTGGGACTGGCAATGCCAGAGTGCGAGCAGTGGCGGAGTTTTTTATTAATGTTTTCATTCCCCATTCAATCGGTTAACTCGTTAACTCATTAATTCATTTATCCGCCGATCTGAAGTGCAACGCCAGCGATGAGGCATGATCGTGTGCGGGTATGTTTTGTAGACACAAGAGTTTAAGCTCTTTCTTTTCCCAGCTTTGACCTTGCCGACACTACGTAATCGTAATCTACAAACTTCTAAAGCGCCACTCGAAAGCCAAGCGCAGGGAACCAGCTTATTCACGATCGCTGCGTCTAGTCAGAGGGGTTGTCCAAAAGAGTAGTCCGAGGGAGGTCCGAGTCCGGTTTCCAGAGGATCAGAGAGGGCACAGCAGATGTTAAGGTGGGTGTCTTTTAGGTCGAGGGTTGGAAGGTACAGGATCAGATGAGTCAGGATAAGAGTTCTTGAAAAGGAGAGACCCCGGTATCGAAAGGTATCAAAACACTTGGGTCACTCTAAATAGTGATGTCACATTTCGACCCCAGTATGACAAACCATTGTAAATCTTCTTTCTATCATAACAGGACATTATATCGCACAAGGTCTACTCCTATCAAAGTCCAAAGCCTGCTCCCTTATTCGATTTGCCAACTCAGTCTTTGCTACATGCATCTAACAACACCCAGCGCATCCGAAACTCTATGTCTCGCTTTGTGCGGCATGCATCTTCGCGTACAAAATCCTCGTTCAAGTCGTTGACAGTGAGGATTTGTGAACCTAACAATTGTTAAATGATTACCAATCGTAGCAAATAGCCTACCTGTATCAGGTAGAAATGCTTGGATATCGGTGGCATTGTCACTTGGATCTGTCAAAGAAAACACGATTCCTAACCAGAAGTTCTTCGATGATTGCAAATTAAGCTACGATAAAAAAGGTTCGGCTAGCTTCCTGGTTTTTAGCTGGACTGTGTATATTGCGTGATGGGCAAAAGAAGTTGCGGTCTGTCAACTTTCTATTTTCAATAAACGAAATTATATATGAAATAATAAAGAAGTATACAATGTAGGTTAGGTAAGAACAGTAAGGTGGCTTAGCTAAAGTAGTTGCTAAGGAGTGCATTTGTTTTGTTATTTTTTAGGGTAAGGTGCCGTGAGGAACTAAAGCATAAAATCTTAAAAGGTAAACGCTTGTTTGAACGTCTCTATTCAAACTAATTATGAGCACTTTTTCATTATAGCAGTGATAAGATTATAATTATGAGTTTTATAAGCCATAAATTGATGTACTAGCAGTGACCCATTGATTTAAAAAGTCACAAACTAGTAATAAATTACTGATTTAATAATCACGATAACTAGGCCTATAATCTGTATGCAAAATAGAAAGTTATAAGCTCATGCGGATGTTTCTAATAGGCGCTCTATTAAGCCTTTCACAGCAACATACACACTTGTATATAGAATGAGAGCACATCTTGCCTGCGAATTGACTGTAAGGAATCGTCCAGTTGGCTGCCTGAGACCAGCCGCCGACCTTGAATGTCACGATTTCAATTGGATTTATGTTTAGATAGATCAGCTTGACATTTTCACCAACCACCTGTCCCAACCCGGTCGATATGGTTCCATTTTGCCAACAGATCCACACCCAGTTAGATTGGTTTCTACTCGGGAAGTTGTCACCGGCAAACCCAATGGCAATATACGGAGCCAAAGTCTCCAAGGGCCACAACCTGGTTAAACAATCGCAATTCTATATTTCATCAAGAAAGCTCAAATAAAGCATTCATAAAACAGACAAGGCGCGATATACCGCCAACTAGCCTGGGGCGAGATAGGCTTCACAATACACACAACCGAAAGGCATCCTCAATGAAGGGACAACAAGGAGTTCATCGTGTACGGTCGAAAGGAGTTCCGCGCCTCTTCAGGCAAGTTCTTTGCTCCTGTAGAGTTTTCACCGCCCTGGAGTGTGTCTGAGATCAAGTGATGCGTCTGCTCCAACACCCAACTAGTAGTCTTGGTCAACTAACCTGGCCTTGTGCTGTGAGAACAATTCGTTCCATGATTTTGCACGACTTAGTTTCTGAAGTAGTATTTTGAACTGGTAAATTCAGATCTTTTGGATGTCATCGTGACCGAACGTAGCCCACTCTCTGATCGCTGTCGTTGTAATGGATTTCGATGTTGGGGAATGCGTCGATTGCAATGCATGACTACTGATGCGAAGCCTTAACGCGATTCTTACCTCATCAGATACCTCAATGCATCGCTGTCGCTGTATATGGAACTTGTTTAAACGTAGACTGCTAAATGAGTTGACTGTCGTGTCCAAAGACATAAACACACTGCACATACATAGATACATGCAGGCATACATATTACATACATATATGTACATGCATGCATACTTTTGGCATGAATTTCAATGCATTCAATGAAACAATACTCGCTTGAGACCAATGTTGGTTGATAGTGCGCCAAATGCGATTTGATAAACAGTTTGATTGTTGACGTCAAGTAAGTAAACATGAGCCTCTTGGAAGGCATCAAAATTCAAGACGAGATTGTGAATTCCAGACAAACTGATGTTCGTTGGTGCGGGGGTAAACTTCACATCGATGATTTCCAGATAATCTAGAAACAAAATTTAGGTGTTGCGTTCACCACTTTGAAGCTAAACTACTAGTTCTAGGTATAAGTCACTCATGAAACTCATGTATTTTTCATTTTGCGCTCTATTCTACTATACGTATTAAAGCTTATCGTTATTTTAAAATGCCATACGTATACATGCGTTAATGTATATGATGTAATAGTGTTTAAAGATGCGTTGCTTATCTCATCTTAAGTGCCTGACACAGGAACTGAGAAGATTTAACACATGAATGCCTACAAACGCTGTGAGGTAGAAAGCTATGTTTCAGTGCTTTGAAAGGCAGAAATGGAGTTATATAAAGTCCAGATTCATACATGCATGCATACATACATACATATGTATATATGTGCACTTGTACATACGACCCTTCAATACACCTCCACTATTCATCTCTTACCTTTTGCATGTAATACATACAGTATATAATATGTAATATATACAAACATACATATATACAGTAGAAACATATATACATATAATGCATGCATGTTTGTTCTGTATGTATGTACCTAGAATTGACTCGTAAATATACCATTTAATATATCATACCTATGATTAAATAGGCCTACTCTTGTTTATTTTGCTAAATCGGAGTTATGACAAACTAGCGAGTAGCATAAGCACCGGTGAATGATTTATAATAATCTGATAAGACGATATAATATTATATGATGACAAAAGTGCTGATGAATATTAACCTGGTGTTGATATGACCTGCAGCTTAGCTTCTATACCGTTTTCTTTCCAGCGCAACTCTAAAATGTATCAATTTTACAAGAAATTTTAAATTCTAGCTTGCTTTCTACCAAGTTCCCATAGGCGTAGAAGAAGTCCATAATGTCAAGTCAAATTGCTATCGTTACAAGAGCAGAATCCTGTATTTTTACGGGGTTCCGGACAATTTCCCCGGACAATTCCCCCGGTCAATTCCCCTGCCAATCCCCCGGTCAATTCTCCCGGGCGTTCCAATAGGACAATTCCCCCCGGTCAATTCCCCCTGATCAATCGGTGATGGACAAGGCATTAGATATATGCTTAATGAATTACTGATTAGTCAGTCTTAATGAATTAATTACTCATTAGTCACTTAGATGATTAAAGTAAAGGTGTTATAAAGTGATGATAATTACTTTAATATAACAACACAATGGGTAAACAACCAAACTTCAAATGCATTGAGTCTTTATTAATAACTGATTAGTCAGTCTTAATTAATTAGTTACTGATTAGTCACTTAGATGATTAAAATAAAGGTGTTATAAAGTGGGACATATGCCACAACCACCAAAGAAAAAGTACAAAGATTCTTCAGCAAGAATCGCAAATGTTGTAGCAGATTTCGACAACCGTCCAATTAAAGACTTCTTGAAGGCAATTGCCTTCAACATTAGTTTGTGAACACAGTGTAAACTTGTGCGATAGACACGAGTAGTTATGTCATGTTCATTTCTTAAATTTGTTTTTCATTATAGCATTTCTTAAATTCGATTTTTCTATAATATTGCTTTTAATAAACCTTGTATCGATAAATTTCGTGTTTTATAAACTGTTCATTTTAATGGGGGGAATTATCCGGGGGAATTGTCCTATTGGAACGTTTGGGAATTGACCGGAGAATTGTCCTATTGGAACGCCCGGGGAATTGACTCGGGGGAATTGGCAGGGGAATTGACCGGGGGAATTGTCCGGGGAATTGTCCTAGACTCATTTTTACTGTGCGACTTTTGTTTCGTAGGCTAGCCTATATTTTGCGTCATGTCGAATTTTCACACAGACTTAATATATCACAACATTCTTCAAAATCTGTTTACGAAACCTATATTTAAGTCAAACAGATTTTAAATGTCATCTTAGACTGTTTCTATTTATACTGAAACTTTGATACTCCTAATATATCACACCTATAATAGGTCTACTACTCACCAAAAATTTAATATCTACACTGGGAAATTAATACGAGAGGCTCAGAGGCCATGGAAGAGGTAAAGGAGGGTGTACAGTCTATGACTTGGAGCATGATGTGATACGGTTCAGAAACATGAACCCTGAGGAGTGAGGAAGGAAGACATCAGAAGATTGGAGGCCTTCGAGATGTGGATATGACGAAGGATGGAGAGAGTCAGCTGGATGGAACGCAGGACGAATGAAGAGATACTACAAATTGGTGGACGAAGAAAAAATAGTTGGGCCACATCTTGAGGGGCGACTCCCTCCTAAGAACTTTTATTGAGGGAAGAATGGAGGGTAGAAAGACAAAAGGAAGACCGAGATTTACGTTGTTGCACTGGATGATGGAAGAGGATTACAGCAAGTTGAAGGATAGAGCCAGACAACGTAACGTATGGCGACATTAGACGTACGAACCTGCCTAGAAAGGCAGAGAACCAGAAGAAGAAGACTATTCTTATTTTATACGGAAACTTTGATAAGACGGTTTTCATAGTGGCAAGGCAACAATCAATGGTCACTTCTAAGCAAGATTGCATTCCGAAATGGTAGGCCTTGCTCAACACCAGTCAAGACATACGGGGCTTCGCAGACACTTAACTTTAAGAAGATAAGAGTATACTTTGAAACTTTCCACAGGCAGCAACATAATTTACCGTTTGCTTTTATCAGCATAAGTAACAGTAATATCAACACCTGCCGAAAGAAATTTGCAACATCAACACCAACAGTTTAACGTTGAATTGAATGTATTCAGCAACAGTAACTACAGTTTAACATAACAAACATGAAAATAATTAAGCATCTGCCAAGCGCGTTAGCAACATGAGCAACATCGACTGTAGCAGTGGTTTAACACCTTACGATTGCAACTGCGAAAGAGCACAAAGCATTCGTATTTAACAACATAGACAACAGCAATTTTACAAATACAAGTCGCTTTTACCATCAAAAGCAAAGGTTTGATGAATACAGAGTGCAATTATCAATTTAAACAAAGCAACTTAGACACGAACCGTTTAACATCTACAGATGGCAGTTAGCTGCATAAACAACACCAAACGTTACATTCAGCAACAAAAGCAGCAACAGTTTAATACTTACGGAATGCAGTTAGCAGAACGATAAGCAACGCTTCAGGAGTCATTGCATTAGTAAAAACACAACGTCTCACTTCTCCAATCTTCACATACAGCTCTGCCAGCGATAGCTACGCGCAACAGGAGATTATATTAACAAAGCTATCGACGTTTTCCGTTTTATGCTCTTTATATCGACCGTCGAGCTATCGATGTTGGCCCTTTGTTGGAACGCCTCCAGTTTCCAGAAGCCTGCTGAAGCTAATGTGGCGATAATTTGCGGAAACACTTTCCAACATCATTGTTGTATGTTTTGATGTTTTCATCCGAAAATTGTAGTGGAGAAATGAAATATCGGTTGATGATGAACGAACGTTTCAGGAGGAAATAGAGCGAGCGGCTAAAACCTGGTCGGTGTGTATTAGCAGTGTAATTATAAGTTAAGTACCTCCTTCAAGTTAACAGAAGCTTGCTAGAGTCCATAATTTTACGAAAATCTTTCGCACATCGTTGGGTGTATCTTGGAATAAGGTAGAGAAGAAATTATGAGGAGCCTTTCAGGAGGAGAGTCAGGAGACAGAGCGATTGGCTAAAACCTGTTCGATGTTTACTAACAGTGGAATTATCAGTTAAGTGCTATTGGCGAATCTAGTTGCTATAGAGTGATGCAATCAATAAATTTATGTAGCACCTGAGGATGAAAATCGTCACAATGATGAAATACTGAAGATGGATTGCGATCGTATTCGTAAAGTACAAATTTCTAAAGTGCTACTCTAAAGCTAAGCGTAAAGCATCAGCTTATTAACGAGCTCTGCGTCGTATCAGAAATCGATGTCCTGTGGAGGGTCCGAGTCCCGTTGCCTGAGAGAAAGGAGAGAGGAGGCAAAGCAGTTGCCAAGACCAGCTTTATTCAGAACGAGAAAGCCTGGGGAATTTCAGCAATATCTTGACTTATTAGAACGATGTTCTGCCCACTGTCTTCCAGGCAGCGTAATAGGAATCGAGAAGCAGGAATAGCAAAGAAACTTAGAGAATCATTATGTGAAGTCAACTGTAAACGCAATTACCGACTACAGTTTTTAAATCTTGACTATTGATAATAGGCCTATTATTTGTTAAGATAATCGAAATCTGTCTACAACGCATCTCTGGGTAAGCAGTGCGCCTAACCCATAAAATCCCATGCTCATGAACAGTCATAAGTGTTCTTCAGCATGGAACTTCATCAGTTGTCGAGTCTTGGCTCGTTCAGCGAGACATAGATAGACAGAGATACAGACACAGACAGACAGACAGACAGACAGACAGAATGAGACAGAGAGAGACTGAGACTAAAGAGAAAATAGAAAAGCAGAAAATTCAAACGGATGAAATATATATTGTTACGCGCTAGTCTAAAAGAAGTAAAGCCCGGGTTCAAGTTTAACATTTAATGCGAGAAACTATATACAAAGCGTATTTACAAAGCACAATGATCTACCTTGAAAGCGCGGCAGCAACTCCGCACGACTCTCCAGCACACCAGAAAACCACGTCAGCAGGTCTAACTAAGACCTCTATCGCCGAAAACGTGTAGAAAACATAAGTGTCGGTCCCTGAAGACGACCAAGGGCGTACCGCCCGAAAACATCGACAAGAGTGCTATGACAAGCACGAAAGACCAAACGGTGGTCAGAAGAAGAAGAACCCAACGAGGGTCAACGACACCAAAACGAGAACCAGAACTGGCCTCCTGACGAATCTTACCACGAGCTTATATAGGCCCCGTGCACTAGGCGGGAAGCCCATCCTACGTTCCATGCACGTGTTAGGCTCTACCAGTCCATTTATATAGAGCCTATGCCTAACATATCCCCCCACCCAAAGTTGAGGCAACCCGTAGGTTGACGAACAAAAGAACGTTACCATGTACACTAACACATCGACATAATGTTCATACTATCTCAAGCCTATATGTCATGTACAATACACTTGATCAGTTTATATCGTTCGATCATATTGTTCCACAATCTACATACAGTTCATTTGCATGTCAATTCAATTATGATCAATACTCAAACTTTACTTAACTAACTATACCGTCCATGGCAACAGGCCAAACCACCACCACTTTCAAAGTTCTGGAACAAAGTTCAGCAACAAAGTTCTGCAACCAAACGTAGAACTCCAACTAACTCGACGGACGACTCAAAATATCCGGCAACAGGTTCTCTCGTCCCGGCAAGTGACATACGTCCAAGGTATATTGCTGCAGCTCCAGACTCCATCGCAACAACTTCTGGTTTGCGTTAGCCATCTTGTTGATAAATTGCAACGGACTGTGATCCGTGTACACCGTCACTGGCGTTGAACCAAAGTACACGCTGAACGCCCTGACAGACACCACCAACGCCAACGCCTCCTTCTCAATCGTCGAGTATCGTACCTCGTTCGCCAGTAGCTTCCGACTGAAGTAACATATCGGATGTCGCACTTCACCAACCATCTGAAATAAACAAGCTCCAACACAAAACTGAGATGCATCAACTGCCATACAAAAAGGTTTATCGAAATCAGGCGGTCTGAGAATAGGTCGCGATGCTAACCGCGATTTCAAATCAATGAAGGCTTCTTCAGCCTCTTCTGACCATTGAAATTTCCTTCCCTTCTTCAATAACTCATTCAACGGCCTCGCAATTTCAGAATAATGTGGCAAATACCGTCTGTAATACCCAGCCACTCCCAAAAATGACTGCACCTGTTTCTTATTTACAGGACGAGGAAATTTCAACAACACCTCCACTTTATGAGCACGTGGCTGTACAGCATTTAATCCTATGTGATGCCCAAGAAAATCAATTTCGGCGTTTGCAAACACACATTTGCTCAAATTCAATGTCAACCTTGCATCATCAATCCTTCGCAATACTTGTTCTAAATGCGACATATGATCACCCCATGATCCACTGAAAATTATCACATCGTCCAAGTAAGCATCACAAAATTCATTCAATCCTTGCAACACTTTATCAATCAAACGAGAAAACGTTGCGGGTGCGTTTCGCAAACCAAAACATAGATATCTCCACTGATAATGACCCCGTGGGGTGACAAAACCTGTAAGGGGAATCGAATCCTCATGCAAAGGGACCTGCCAATATGCTTTAGTCATATCAAGTTTAGTCATGAATTTGGCTTTCCCAACCCGATCAATCAGAACTTCAACCCTCGGCATAGGAAAAGGATCAGGCACAGTTAAAGCGTTTAACTTCCGAAAATCTGTACATAACCGACCAGACCCATCAGGTTTCGGCACCACCAAAATAGGTGCAGCCCACGGGCTTTCAGATTTCTCAATGATACCCGCCTTGAGAAGTTCATCAATCTCCTGATCAACTCTCGCCAGCTTCTCCGGATGCAACCGATACGGCGTCTGTCTTACCGGTTTAGCGCCCTCGACCAACTCGATGTGATGAGTGACCACGGACGTTTTACCTGGTAACACACTAAACACATGTTCAAATGATTTCAGCAAACCTCGTAATTCATTCATTTGACCACTGTCAACATTACAAGAAGCCAACTTCTCTTCCAAAGTCACTGTTTGCATTTCAGGCACACCAACCATTAACACCTGATCCACCGCCTCACACACATTTACAGCCACGTCATCATTTTGTCTGACCGTGTATTTCTTCATTAGATTTACATGGACAACTCGTTTACTTTTCCTCCTGTCCGGAGTACTCACGAGATAGTCCACCAAACCCAATCTTTCCAGCACCACATATGGACCACAATATTTAGCCTGTAAAGGTTTACCAATAAGCGGCAACAACAACAACACCTGGTCACCAACTTCAAAAGACACTGCTTTAGCATGTTTATCATACCACTCCTTTGATTTAGATTGCGCAACCAAAGCATTATCATTTGCCAACTTCATTGCAACACGCATACGTTCACGCAAATCCAAAACAAATTCAATCAAGTTAGATCCAGACACTTCATTGACCACATCTTCATTTAGCCACTCCTCTTTCATCAATTGTAACATACCACGTACATTACGTCCAAACACCAAATCAAATGCAGAAAAACCAAGACCCTGTACTGGCACCTCACGATATGCAAACAACACCCATGGCAATATCTCATCCCATGATCCAGGAAAAGATTCAACCAAAGCCTTCAACATATCCTTTAAAGTACGGTGAAAGCGTTCACAAGAAGAATTTGTCTGTGGGTGATAAGGGCTACATTTCATTTGCACAATGCCACATTCATTCAAAAATACCTGCATCAAATCAGACATGAATTCGGACCCACAATCAGAAAGAATTTCCTTCGGAAACCCGAACATTGTAAACACCGAAATCAATGCCTTAGCCACATCCTGTGCTGTATGATTCCGAAACGGAAATGCAAACGGGTAATGAGATGCCAAATCTATCACAGTCAACATAAATCTATTTCCAGTTTTCTCACACACGCTCAACGGGCCTACAACATCCATTGCGATTCGACCAAACACTTCATCAATGACAGGTAAATTAATCAAAGGAGCTCTAATTTGTTTAGCGCCCTTACCCAACCTTTGACACACATCACACGAACGACAATATTCACGTACCATCGCATTTACACCAGGCCACCAGAAATGTCGGAGCAATCTATCCAAAGTTTTCTGCGTACCCAAATGACCAGAAGCCGGAATATCATGTGCAACATTCAACAACTTCTTTCTTATGGGACCCGGTGCAACAATCTGCGTCAATCCTATCCCTTGTGGTGTAATTTTGTCCGACCATCTTCGTACCAACACCCCGTTAACAATTTCATAGCCACACCTTCCTGCTCCAACATGTCCGTTTGCCTCGGCCAAAACAAACAACGGTTTCAATTCAACATCTGCCCTCTGCAGCTTAACTAACTCCTTACGAGAAACACATTCATTCGGCCTATGCATAAATTCATTCGAGTCAGAAAACAATTGTTCTAAATCACCTTCACTCAGTTCATCCGTACACGCATCATTGCACACATCCGTCTGAGTCAACACCTGTTCATTTACCCTCTCTGTCCTCTCGTCTGCGTTCAAGCGTGACTGCGCTCGTGTGACTACAGCTATATTCATAGGCTCACCTTCCATAGCAATGTCGTTACCGATGAGAATTGATATGCCTGCTGGTAATTCATTTATCAGACAACACAGAATCTCTCCCTTAGCAAATTCACATTCGACACGCATTTGAACCAAAGGCAATTCCATCACAGCACCACTAATTCCTTTCAACAACCGAGTTTCACCAGTGTCTTTAAATTCATTCGAGCGTACACATTCTTTACTAACAAGGCTCTGCAACGAACCAGAGTCTCTCAGAAACACCACAGACCGTTTAACATCATTTTCATCAGCCACGCATCCATTCACACAGAAAGGCATATAACGCTTGTCTACTGCACCTATTTCAGAATCATGCACATTAACAGGCGCCGATATCTCATTTACCAGACCCACGTGTTTAGGGCCACTCCTCCAATTTTCATTACCCGAACGCTCCCTTCTTTGCTTAAGCTTGTCACATTGAGATAAAAGATGGCCGACAGATTTACAATAGTTGCATACAACTTGCTCCCCAAAAGGTTGTACATCATGACCTTCCCTCGTATGTGCAAACCGCTGAAAACCTGAATTACCCCTTTGTGGCGAATTTCGTCTCCAACTAAACGAATCTTGTTTAGGCCCCCAGTGGCTTCCATCGGCACCTGTTTATACAATACTGCGTATTCGTCTGCCAGTTTTGCTGCCGCACTTAGGGTTAAAGGTTTCTTGTCTACCAGCCATCTGTGTAACTCAGGTGGTAGACATTTCACAAACTGTTCCAGTTTAAATACTTCAGCCATGCGTTTTTCATCTTCTACTGCACCCTCGCCCTCAAGCCACCGTTGAAAAGGTAATTGCATACGAAACGCATAGTTAGAGTAAGTTTCCAATTTTTCTTTTCCCATGTTACGAAATCGTTTCCGGTAAAATTCAGGGACCCTCTCGTACGCAATCAACAATGCCTTTTTTACAATTTCATAATCAGAACATTCTTCAATGGACAATTCCGAAAATACTTTTTGAGCCTTTCCCGTTAATTGTGGATGCAATAATGCTGTCCATTTATCATTTGGAATTTTATGTAGCGCCATTGCCTTTTCGAAAGCGACCAAATAATGCTCCACATCTGAAGATTCAAATTTTGGTACAAATTTCATGGCTCCCGCAAATTTGAAAGAATCTTT
This sequence comes from Aporrectodea caliginosa, assembly GCA_020284085.1. Taxonomy (NCBI): domain Eukaryota; kingdom Metazoa; phylum Annelida; class Clitellata; order Crassiclitellata; family Lumbricidae; genus Aporrectodea; species Aporrectodea caliginosa. Next base: position 412,461 of record JACEVL010000814.1, read on the forward strand.
ACTGTTTGCACCCATTTCATCTGTGTCAGTAAAGTTTCCCATTTCAATTTTTTTTATCTGAATGTCCAATTTTTGCTGTTCTAACTTCCTATCTTCGACACGCATTCTTTCTTGGGCCTCTAGTTTTCTTTCCTCTGTTTGCGCCTGCACCTCTAATTTACGTTCTTCTGCTTCTAACGTCAATCGTTTTTCTTCCGCCTGCGCAGCCAATTTACGTTCTTCTGTCTGCGCCTGCACCGCTAATTTACGTTCTTCTGCTTCTAACGTCAATCGTTTTTCTTCCGCCTGCGCAGCCAATTTACGTTCTTCTGCTTGCACCTGCATTTGCATTTTTCGTTCCTCTGCCTGCAATTTTCTCTCTTCCACCTGCGCTTGTAAATTTCTCTCTTCCGCCTGCGCTTCCGCCAGCGTTTGTAATTTTAATTTCTCCATTTCAAATTCTCTTTCTTCCTTTCTCTTCTGTCGTTCCAGCTCCTCAGCCTCTTTCTTCGCCTTCGCTTTTAAGCGCCACTCCTCAACATCCTTTTTCGGCGACAAAGATTTCATTAATAATTTTTGGAGCTGAGTTTTGCTCAACCCTTTCGTTTCATGCCCCAAATTTTCAACATGCTGCCTGAGCTCGTCAGCCGACATATCAATTACATCGTCTGACTCAAGCTGCTTGGTCGCACCTGGCGACTCCATTATACACCTGTCACGTGCACTCTAACTAGGCAATTTAAATTTTGAACGCAAATTTCGATCAAAATATATCCCACTTTTCAAAATTTAGCGAGAAAAGACCGGACAAGGGCCCCCATATGTTACGCGCTAGTCTAAAAGAAGTAAAGCCCGGGTTCAAGTTTAACATTTAATGCGAGAAACTATATACAAAGCGTATTTACAAAGCACAATGATCTACCTTGAAAGCGCGGCAGCAACTCCGCACGACTCTCCAGAACACCACCAAAACCACGTCAGCAGGTCTAACGAAGACCTCTATCGCCGAAAACGTGTAGAAAACGTAAGTGTCGGTCCCTGAAGACGACAAAGGGCGTACCGCCCGAAAACATCGACAAGAGTGCTATGACAAGCACGAAAGACCAAACGGTGGTCGGAAGAAGAAGAACCCAACGAGGGTCAACGACACCAAAACGAGAACCAGAACTGGCCTCCTGACGAATCTTACCACGAGCTTATATAGGCCCCGTGCACTAGGCGGGAAGCCCATCCTACGTTCCATGCACGTGTTAGGCTCTACCAGTCCATTTATATAGAGCCTATGCCTAACAATATATACATCCAGGAAATAGAATAGAATATCTAGATTATGAAAAGAGCGAAAACGGAGGAAGACAGAATTATTATTCATGTGACGATCAAAGATGACCTAGAACGTTAGCAACTACAATGTAATTTAATGTGTCAAAACACTTGTGCAGTGCCTTTCAAACAATTCCCAAAAGCGCAGGGAAAGAATATCACGGGAAGTACCAAGTAGGATAACCGTCGAGTCTCACCCCCCTCAAATTCACTCCGTATTATTTCCTTCTGATCTACATGTAGACTCAAAGCAGCAATGTGGAGACTTGTTGCTTGAGCTAGATTTTGGTGCAATGTGGATCAAAGCCTCTGCTCGTTGTAAAAGTTAAAACCTTATTTAAAGACTCTTCAATTCAAACGAAGGCTCTTTAGAAACTACAAAGACCGCTTCTACATCAGAAGTGCATTTTTAGAGAGCACTTTATTTCGCTTTGATGTCAACGATCACCGTCGAAAAATCGTTAGCGTTTAGGAAGAAGAGACCGGTTTGTCATCCGGGGTTTTCTCGTTCATATCCATTAGTATCCAAGGGAAACTTATATGCACGTACTTGTTGAAGTAAGGCAGAGCGTTCGCTACTTGAATTCTTCCGCTGTTCAATGCGACACTTAGTGTAACGATGAAGATGTAACTTCCTTAGAAAAGCCTAGAAGAATCAGCAAATTCCTTAGTAAAGCCTAGAAGAATCAACTTTGCATTGACTAGTTTGTAGTTTGGACAGTCACTCGATCCAACAGGCCCGAAAACGACAGACTAAGTCAGCCAATAAAATAGCAGCGGTGGGTTGTCACAGCTGTTGCTATGTAACGACCGAGAAAATGTGGCAATGGATTTCGATGTGTATGGATACCAAGCAGATGAAATCAAAGCATAGGTAATGGCCTCCATTCAAGTCCACTCGGTCACAAAGAATTCAACGTTCAGGCAGCACTCAATGCCAGGACGCAATTAATAGTTGGCTCTATTTGCCATAGCACTTAGCCTACTCATCGGAAGCTTACCTTTGTGCATACAAGCCTTTTCAAAAATCATGTCTGATAAAGGGAGACATATTGTAACAAGAATTGTCATACATACACCACCAAATTCTTATAAAGTGCAGACGCTATTCAGTCTGATCACATTCAGCAAGCAATGCGAGCTATTGTGTAACGCTTTTAAAATAGGACAAATGCTTTGACTGAAGAGTAAAGCAAATATCACATTATATGTATGGCAACATAAATATTTATATAGGGCCTATCGTCATATTAAAGAATATTTATAATGTTCTTTTTATAGTCTATGACTTCATGGAAATGACGCCGCTTAGAAAATAACTTTAAAAGTTGTTGACTTTGTTGCGATGTATCGAACCTGTTGCTAGACTGTTAGCTTCACTGGTCAATTTATCGATTAATCCTGAATTGACACCGTGAATCTAGATTTCTTTGTGACTCTGGTTGATTATTGGAAAACACAGCAAACAATGTGAACAGATAGATAGATAGATAGACAGACAGACATACAGACAGACAGACAGACAGATAGATAGATATTATATTTAGAATTTTAGATAGATAGATAGATAGATAGATAGATAGATAGATAGATAGATAGATAGACAGACAGACAGACAGATAGACAGACAGATAATATAGATAGATAGATAGATAGATAGATAGATAGATAGATAGATAGGTAGATAGACAGATAGACAGATAGACAGATAGACAGACAGACAGATAGACAGACAGATAGACAGATAGACAGATAGACAGATAGACAGATAGACAGATAGACAGATAGACAGATAGACAGATGGATAGATAGTGGGGATATTCAGATAGATAGAAAGTAAGAAAACGAAGACAGACCCAGATAGGGAAATGATGGATAAGCAGAGACATATATATATATAGAGAGATGCAGATTAACACAGAAGAGAAAGGCAAAAACAGTGCACTATGTTTTCTTTCAAAGCACAACACACATAATTATGTACACAGTAGCTGCTTGTCAGCTGTCTGTCACACGAAGCGAAGCATTAGATGAGAAGACCTTTAAACGAATTCTACTCAATCGATAGCAAGTCAGAAGTTCACAAGATCACAATTTTAATGATATTTACGACATTGATTTTAATCGTACATTTGGCTAAAAAAAATCACAAATAATCCATAAAGAGCTGGATAACCTTGCAGTTAAAACCGATTGTCTTGCGCCACACACTCTGCAAAGTCTAAGACAAAATTCAGGGCGGGAAGACATTCTGTCCTAGGTTTAACAGCTGCATTATCTTTGGATCAGATAGCTCATTGTCTATTTAGTCAAAATCTCTTACCTGATCTATCTATCTATCTATCTATCTATCTATCTATCTATATATCTATCTATCTATCTATCTATCTATCTATCTATCAATCTACCTATCTATCTATCTATCTATCTATCTATCTATCTATCTATCTATCTATCTATCTATCTATCTATCTATCTATCTATCTATCTATCTATCTATCTATCTATCTATCTATCTATCTATCTATCTATCTATCTATCTATCTATCTATCTATCTATCTATCTATCTATCTATCTATCTATCTATCTATCTATCTATCTATCTATCTATCTATCTATCTATCTATCTATCTATCTATCTATCTATCTATCTATCTATCTATCTATCTATCTATCTATCTATCTACCTACCTACCTACCTATCTATCTATCTATCTATCTATCTATCTATCTATCTATCTATCTATCTATCTATCTATCTATCTATCTATCTATCTATCTATCTATCTATTTATCTATCTATCTACCTATCTATCTATCTATCTATCTATCTATTATCAATATTTTTTATTGTTCTAGAACTTTATTTACTGATGTCGATGCAAAGCCTATAGTCACAAATCCGTTTCACATTCAAGCAAATTAAATAGACACGGAAGACACTTATGAGAATACAATTATAGTTGACCCGCTAAAAGAGCCTCTGACAAATGCGCTCCGACAAATGCGCCAAGAAACCACATAAAAACCGCGACATATGCACCCCGACAGTAGCGCCATATGATAACCGACAAATGCGCCCCGGTGCAAGAGAAGGGTCTAACGAAGGCAGCCTTCCACTAAGAACAAATAAGTTCAGTTAACTCGTCGATTGCAGATGGTTCCATCCGTTATGGGACTGTTCCAATCCTCGACTATCTCAGGAGAATTGCGCACAATAATTATTAGGCCTATTTAGAAATTTAGTCTGTTTAAACTGTCTGACAAGTTAGAGGAACTTATGACGATCACCTTTCAAAAGATAAAATCTTTAACTGTGTAACTGTCAGCCTGGCAACACACTTTCCTTCTTAGAATGTTTTATTAGTTACTATCTGGTTCAGTATTTAAATGTATTAAAATATCGTGCATTGTGGCACTCTCGTTGTGTCTCATTTTTCGCCTCATTCAACAGGCAGAGGCGGGCGCATTTGTCGGGGCGCTTTTGTTGGGGGGCTTTTGTCGGGGCGCATCTGTCACGGGCGCATTTGTCGGTGAACCACAATCATGTTATATCACACATTTTACGAATCCTTTTTTCAGATGTTTATAGCAACATATGCACGTACAGTTTCGTCAAATGAGAGCTTCCATGCAATGTCATTTGCTATGGATTGGACATTATGCAAAAAGAATTTAAGCGCTCTTCAGACATGGTAGCCCGAGATTTGTTCTTTATAAAGGATGGCTTTGAAAAATTCCTTTTTGCCTCACAGCTCGTGATAGGTTTTGTCAAGTACAGCTTAAGCGCAATTGTAAAATTGTTGAACAACTGAATTAGGCGGTGTACACAGTAAGCTGGAAAACGTTTGCGCATTGAATTTTAGACGGCGTGTTTTCTTCTGTGTTCTGGGATTTCCTACGGATTTCCTTGTTTACTAATTTGCGGTCGATATCACCTTTGTAATAAGATGTGATCAGTTTAATACTGTGCCCAGGGTCCTTAGGCCCTGGGGCACTGAAGCTTCATTAGTTTCATGGTAGATTCGCCTTTGGCAAAGCCAACACTATTCACCAGTCCACGATTTACGTATGACAGGTTCAGAACCTTTTCTCTCTGCTTATGCTTCTAAGTTTATAATATATGGGAACCGACAATCGTAGACATGGAACTGTTTTGATTAGCATCAATTTGCATGCTTGCACTGATTTAAAGTAAATTCCAATGCACAGTTTAACTCGACGCGCTGCCAGATAAGTCAGACAGTTTATTCCAATGAAAAACATCACACACCAGTTAGTAAGCAGGATTAAATTAGGACATATCTAGCACATACAAGAGGCAGGCACAATTTCCAGTTGATCTATCTACAATAAGTGCGTATATAGCACTATGGTAATGCACTTTGTCACTTACAACCTCCTCTGAAAGTATATCTGATTATGTAAGTTCTGTTTCAGAGAACCAGTTCCCAGTAGCTTGCTCCTACTTCATCCCTGTAGATGGATTCCGAGGCTGCTGCAGATGGCATGGCCAACAGTTCACAGGTGCACGGTTGGGAAGTGGCAAAGCTCTGAGGATGGATACAGAAGCTGGTGCAATGTCTGGTCTCAGAACAAGTTCGCGAGCAGAAGAGAGAAGAACACGAAGGATCCGTCACATTTCCAATCGAACAAGAATTAACGCACTTGTTCGTTGCTACTTTCCGAAATTTAGTTCCCTGCAGATTTTGATTGAAAGTCCTTTCAAAGGCTGAAACAGAGCGAATGAACGTACATTAGACATGCTAAAAATAGGTTTTTATTATATATCCTTAAAGATACTTAAAGTCAGAGGAAAGCCGATAAAGCATCATTTTATTTTTTATTAGGCCTACATCATGTGTTTTCTATAACTGTTTTATTTCAAAATCATAGCAAAAGAAGAAACAAAATAATTTTACTGTCTCGAGGGTTAGGTGTCTCTAAATATCCAGATCTGTCTTTTCCTATGGTGGCCTTTGAGTTAATCCAAATCCAGTTAAGACCTGTGGAGTGTTTCAAGGCGCTGGATGATAAGAGCCAACGAGCTGTCAAAGTCAAACTACGGGAGCTTTGGTCTTCAACAGCGTCTGTAGCAACTGTGAATTATGTTTTGCGAGAGCTTCTCTTAGTGACTTTGGGTTATAGACTGTATGACAGTCGTCTTTCATTATGGCCAAGAAGGTTAATTATAAAACATGAGATTTTAATTATAATATATTATTGCAAAGAAAGCAGCTGTAAATGGAACGGATTGTCAATTAATTTTACATTGCGCATTGAAACAAATTCGCGGTACCGTGTGGAAAAGGAGCAAAAGGTAACATACAGAAACAGAGCGAAACGGACCTTTGGTGTTGATGTAATATGGAAAAGGAACAACGAACGATCCGTTCAAGGCTGAGATGAAGATGTCAGTCATTTGCAGATCCGTCTCTACATCGGTCATCACAAGAGTCCCATTGCGCGGTATCTGTCCAGTCCCAAAAGCTACCCGTCCATGTTTCCACGATAACCAGTACAGTCCAGGTGACAGTGCGTTGGGATTCACATATCCCATGAGAACCAAGTTCCTAAAGACAAAAAAATAAAAACAGGAAGCACCCCAATGACTTACTGCTATTATTATTAGTATTATTTATTATTATTATTATTATTATTATTATTATTATTTTTATTATTTTTTTAATTTTTTATTTATTTATTATTATTATTATTATTATTATTATTATTATTATTATTATTATTATTATTATTTAATTTTTTTATATTTTAATGCCCTGAGGTACTTAATTCCCCCAGGGTCTTAGAAAATTATTATTATTATTATTATTATTATTATTATTATTATTATTATTATTATTATTATTATTATTATTATTATTATTATTATTATTATAAGGCTATTATTTTTAGTGTCTTTAAATCCTTTGAGGTACTTGGTTCCCTTGTAACTCGTGGAGTAGGGTTCGAGCCTCCACTGAGACGATTATTGTATAGGAACCTTGAGCAAGTCTTTCCCCCAGACTTGCCTAGCGCCAATGACGTGTTCTTCTGTATGGTCGTGTATTCACTTATGAACTTTGGATGGTGAGCATCTAGATATACAGTCTGAGTGTATAACTTGAATTATTTGGATTAGCTCTTGTTCAAAGTGTTGCGGGATGCGAAGGCATTAAGTTAGGGGTCGCTATGACAGACACAATTCTGACACTCATAATTGCTCTTGAAGAACTTTCAAGAGCAACGCCCCTACTATTTAATAATAGTCATTTCGAGAGAGGTTTGAACGGCGCTCAACCAAATGAACCCCCGAACCCGTTGCATGTATGTATATGGCCATTTATATAGCGCCTTACAAGAAACACACGAAGGCGCTAAACGTGGCAACGTGCATGTTCGGTTGTTGAGTTGATTTATTGGTGGCTTTATCCTGATTGGGTGACATTAAGCACAAGTAATCAACAATCTTATTGATGTGACTTTGACCAGCATAAGGTCCGGAATATGTTGGTGTAATTGTTGCTACTTTACAGGGTTCGCATGCAATGTGCTGCCTTTTAGCGCTCTTAAGCTGTGATGTGTTTAACCTCAAGTGTTAGTCAAGACCAATGACATTTATGGGCCTAACGTTCGACTAGAATAATATTGCAAGTGAGACTCTGGAACGAAATACAAGCAACAGAAAGCCAGCAGTGTATTGATCGCCTAACATTTCCAAGAGAGGAAACAAGTCGCTCCTATCTCCTATTGGATTTTTAGGATCTTGATGTCTAGTCAGCAGAAACATTTCACTGTTGTTTACAGATGTTCTTGACTCTCTGAAGAGCGGATACGACAAGACAAAGAATTTATTATTTGCTTTTACTTTCGCATACCTGTACGTTCTGACGCGTGCATGGCCGACGCGAATTTCATACGAAATATTCTGTGTCGAAAGTAGACTGACGGTCATGGTGTTGTTAAGCAGATTTTTCACTTCGAAGATTATCGATGATCGCCCTAGAAGACTGACGCCAAGATCGACCGTGCCATTGAGGGAGGACAGCCGTGGAAAATCTATGTCTACAAGTAACATTCCCAATCTAACGCGTCTTAGTCTATGCAAAAGGTTAACACCGCTGTTACTTTAAAAATGTAGTTGTATTGACGACAATTTATCAAGTATCGTAGTGTAACTGAAAGTGCTAAGAGTTACAGAACAGACTTTACATTTTATCTTGAAACGGAAACAATGTCATTCTCAGATGCTAGATAGATACCGGACAAAAGACTCCCATTGAATCTTGTTGCATATCATTATCAAGGCATCTTGTAAAGCTTTCTTAGGCCTCCAAGGATCATATGTTCATTGGGGAAAATAATAAGAACAGTTAATTTTCACTAGTGGAAAATATTATCGTAATATGCCCAATAATAACAATTATTATTATTCATAGTTTTATTATTACGACAAAAAGGAATAATTAAATAAATGAGGACAAAACATCTTATCGAGGACGACTAAAAATGTTGTAGCTGCGACTCACATACACAAACAAACTTACAAACAAACGCGAAAATATGTCTAATAGAATAGTTACACGCAAAACCTACCTTTGCAAAACGCTGTACCGTTGACTGAAATGAAAACAACAAATTATAAGACACTCATCATAGTTTTAATTGTAACATCGACTGTAATCGTCATTGATCATCATCATAATATATGATGTCGTCATTGTTGTTGTCGTCATGAGCAAGTATGGTTTCACCAGTATCACCCTCTATTTCCCTTTGGACATTTTGTCGTCTTCTTAGCGGCAAATATAATCGTAACGACAGTTTTAGACTTCTAACTTAAACCTCATAGTTATACCTTATGCCAATGCTATCATGATTGCTCTCATTATAATTAACTGGTTGGGGAATATTCTTTCCATTCGCCTCCTTGCGTCTACAATCGAAGTTCATGAATGATCTAATTAGCACATAAATTAATAACCGCTCTATGAGTAAATGACCTAAAGAGTAAATGAATTAATTAATTTCTTAAAAGATCAAATTAATGGTTAATTATTAATGGTTTCAGTTTAACTATTAAGTATTTCACTCTTCATTCAATCGGTTAACTAGTTAGCTCATTAGGCCTATTTCACCTTAGTTTAAGGCAGTGTAAGGTCGATATCATCTACACTGATATTACACTGTTTGAGAGTGTGCTGTATAGTGTTTAGAAAGTTTAAGTTCTTTGTCTTTTTCCAGCTTTGACCTTTGCGACAATGCGGCTCCGGTATCGAAAGTTCTTAAACACTTGGGGTAGGCCTAACTCTAAATAGTGATCTCACATTTCGACTCCAATATGACAAACAATTACAAATCTTGTTTCTATCATTACAGGACATTACATCGCACAAGTTCTCCTCTTATCGAAGTCCAAAGCCTGCTCCCTTGTCTACTCTCGCCTTGATTTGCCAACTCAGTCTTTGCTACATGCATCTAAGATCTTAAAGTCAACCGAATTCAGCCCATCTGAAAAGCTATGGCTCGCGTTGTGCGGCATGCATCTTCTCGTACGAACTCCTCGTTCAAGTCGTTGACCGTGAGGATTTGTTAACCTAACTATTTTTAAATGATTACCAATCGTAGCCCATAGCCTACCTGTATCAGGTAGAAATACTCGGACATCGGTGGCATTGTCACTTGGATCTGTCAAAGAAAACATGATTCCTTACCAGAAGTTCTTCGATGATTGCACATTAAGCTGAAGTAAATAAGGTTCTGTGCACGCTTTCTGACTTTTTCGTTGAACTGTGTATGTCTCTTAATTTAATTTAATTATATTGCGTGATGGGTAAATGGAATAATAAAGAAGCATAGGTTAGGTAAGGACAGTAGCGTAGCTTAAATAAAGTAGTAGCGAGTGCATTTGTTTATAATTTGTTAAGGAAGGTACTGTAAGACACTAAAGGATTTAGTTTAAACGATGATGTTTACAAAGATAAGCGCTTGTTTCAACGTCTATATTCAAACTCAATGGAAGCACTTTTAATGATAATAGTGATAAAATTATGATTTTGAGTTTTCTTAATCCACAAACGAATGTACTAGCAATGACCCATTCACTGAAAAACCTGTTACAAACTACATGTAGTAAAAATTTACTGATTTAATAATCACGATAACATGGCTCTGTGTGCCCAAAAGAAAGTGATCGGTTCCGGCGTGGGTAGTGAGCTATCTACCATTATCGAAATCAACCCCGCCCCCTTAAACTACCATTATCAGAATCAAGCCAAAGTACAGGTCAAAAGGTCACAATGACGTCATCAGCTAGGCACGACAGCCGCTATCCGAATCAAGTCCTCAAGCCTGAATGGGTGCATGAGTGTCCAGACGTCTCTTTACTCATCTCTCCATATGCGTGGTTGTATGTGTGTATATGCCTCGTTGCCTATCTGGGTATATTTCACAACAGGCATCAAATTCAGAAATAGAATTAGAGAAAAAAGTCACGCAAAATAAAAAACATTTCTTACACAAATATTTTACTAGCAGTCCTGAAGCATAGGCCTACTTAATATTGAGCAGAGCTTAAATTTGACAGATTTGGCCTAATTTTTTATTTCAGTTATTTTTACTATGTGAAACACATACAACTTTGATTCCTAAATATTTACAACTCCGTTACTTAATAAATACACAATACAATATACCGCCACTGTTTAGAATTAGTGATTAATTAGTATTAAGTGTGCATTAAATTATTACACTGCAACCTAAATTATTTTGACGACAAATTATCTACATGTACCATTAAATAAATTCATTTGATAGAAAAATAATGTAACGAAGTTGTAGTAACGGAGTTGTAAAATATTCATAATTAGGTCTCCATGCTTACCGGACGAGTTAAGATACAAAAAATAGTTAGTTAATAGTGACCATGCTCTCAGTTTCAATATTATTATTTTTGAAAGAAAAAGAGCACTTATATATATATAAGTACATTTAACATGTGCAGAAATGTAGGCCCTATGTATATTTTAATGACAAACCAGGTGTCACACCGCATCTGGGTACGAGATAACGGGAATGACGTGCATGCATGCATGTTTGAATCTGGGCTTTCATAATAACGCCTTTTCTGCCTTTTAAAAGCACTGGAAAACAGCTTTCTAACTCGCAGCGTTTATAAACATTCATATGTTAAATATTTTCAGTGCCTATGTGAGGCACTAAAGAGCTTTATGCAGCGCATCTTCAGACACACATACTTTATATACATTATTGCATATATGCAAGGTTTTTTCCAAATAGTGCTATGCCTTAATATGTATAGTAGAAAAGAGCACAAAATGAAAACTATGTGAATTTAATAAGTGGCTTACCTAAAACTAGTATTTTAGCTATACACAGTTGAAAAGATTCCTACATTTTTTTTCTAGATTATCTCGAAATCGTCGATGTCAAGTTACCCCCCGTTCCGACGAACATCAGTTTGTCTGCAGTTCACAATCTCGTCTTGAACTATCAAGCCTACCAAGAGTCGCATGTCTACTTACTTGACGTCAACAATCAAACTGCCTACGAAGTCGTTTTTCGCTACAGCTACGACTTCATTGGCCTAAAGCGAGTATTGTTTCATTAAATGCATTGAATCTATGCTAAGCGCAAGCATGCATGTGCATAATTATATGGATGTATGTAATATGTATGTATGTATGTATGTATGTATGTATGTATGTATGTATGTATGTATGTATGTATGTATGTATGTATGTATGTATGTATGTATGTATGTATGTATGTATGTATGTATGTATGTATGTATGTATGTATGTATGTATGTATGTATGTATGTATGTATGCATGTATGTATGTTTGTATGTATGTATGTATGTATGTATGTATGTATGTATGTATGTATGTATGTATGTATGTAATGTGTTTATGTATTTGTGTTTATATCTGGCAACGCATAGACACGACGGATTGAGGTATTGTATTGTGTTGTATTGTATTTACGGATTTCTAAAGCGCCTCTGACAGTACGACCTAATCAGAAGTGCTTCCAGTGTGAAAGAAATGTCCTAAGAGAACGGGCAGAGACAGAAGTACCACCAATTAAGATCATAGCGAGAGTCATAGAGGGAAGATCGTTTCCGAGCAAAGGGCCAACAGACGCATAAGCGCGGTATTGGGCAGGAGCAGTCCGAGTCTGAAGCCCCTAGAGGTCATGTCGGTTTAACGAACGGAGACGGCGACCAGAAGCAGCCGAAAGATGACGACGGATACGATCACAAAGATAACGTGGAGCCTGATCCAAAACCACTCTGAATATCAGAAAACGAACTTTAAACAGAATACAGGCAATGAGCGGAAGCCAGTGTAAGTGCTCGATCATGAAGGCTGAGATTCATTCATTCATTCGTTCATTTCAGATATTTATATAGCGCCCCTTCAAGATTTCTACTCAGAGGCGCTCCCGACTACAAGCGCGGACACTGAATCGGAGTTTCACGCCGGAGCGCATGAGCAATTGCGAGTGAAGGACTTGCCCAGGGTCCCTACGCGGCGGCTTGAGGTAGATTCGAACCCGCAACCCTCCGGCTGCAAGGCACCAAACATACCCCCTTGAGGTGGATTCGAACCCGCAACCCTCCGGCTGCAAGGCACAGAGTGGTCTGACAGAGTCGGAGGGTAGACATTTAGGTCTCGTATTGCAGCATCATTAGGAGTGCTGACATGTTCAAAAATGCCACCCAGTTCCTGCGTAGATCCAGTTATATGTTGGTCTAGGCTGAACTGAGCGAGAAGATCTTTCTGGCAGGAGGCAGAGAGGAGTCTTCTATAGGTGAAGATTGAAGGCACCAACAATTAGCAGTTGACTATTCCGAGTATTGAGACTCTCTAATACATACGAGAAATTAATCAAAGAATCTGTCTGCGCAGAGCCGGACCTGTAGACAGCTAGTAATGTTGGCGAACCACAAGGAGTTGGGACGCTGAGACAGAGAGCCTCGAACGAGGTAATTTCCATGTCGACGACGATTTGAGACAAGCGGATAGACAACAGGCGGTCCGTCGATAGGAGCGGGTCTGGACCGGTCGCAGAAGGAGAAGTCAAGAGGAGCAGCACGGAGCATCGGCGGCACATCTTCAGATCCATGATGCCAGCTCTCAGTGACAGCAAGGGCCAAGGATGTCGAGTTGACGCTCGAAAAGAGGTATCTGATGAGGTAAGAATCGAGTTAAGGCTTAGCATCAGGAGTCGTGCATTGCAATCGACGCATTCTCCAACATCGACATCCATTAGAGTGACAGCGGTCAGAGAGTCGGCTGCGTCCGGTCACGATGACATCCAAGTCGGGCGTATCATTCATCGCTTCCGCGAGCCCGTCATAAGCGGCGGGTTTCAAAGGTCTATTTTGGGAAAGCATAGGTTATCCTGTCCGGGTCATCACGGTAGGCATCCATCGCGCCATTCTCACGCGCTTCCTGCCCTCCACATATATCACGGACTCTGGAACCACGTGCACTGTGTAGCCACAACACAAGGCCAAGGTAGTTTGCCAAGGCTACTAGTGGTGGAGCAGACAGCAACCCTGGTTCCAGACACACCTCAGGGCGGTGAAAGTTCTGCAGGAGCAGGGAGTTCTTTTAATTAAAGAGGTGAGGACCTCCTTCGTACATGATGAGCCTTTTGTCAGATCATTGAGGTTGCCTTTCGGCTGTTCCAGGCTAGTTGGAAGTAAATAGCGATTTGTCTGTTTTATGAATGATTTATTTAGGCTTTCTTTATGGACTGTACAGTAGTATTAAAATTGTTTAACCAGGTTGCTACCCTTGACGCCCACGGTATATACGTATAATGCCACTGCCTACGTCCCAGATCAATCGGACTGGGTGTGGATCTGTTGGCAAAATGGAACCATATCGTCCGGGTTGGGACAGGTGGTTGGAGCCAATGTCAAGCTGGTCTACCTAAACATAAATCCAACTCAAATTGCGACATTCATGGTCGGCGGCGTGTCTCAACAGGGAGCCAACTGGACGATTCCTTACAGTCAATTCACAGGCAAGATGTGCTGTCATTCTATATACAAGTGCATATGTTTGTATGAAAAACTTAATATAGCGCCTACTGGAAACATCCGCATGAGCTGATAACTTTCTATTGGGCACATAGATTATAGGCCTAGTTATCATGATTATTAAATCAGAAATTTATTACTAGTTTGTAACACGTGTTTAAATCAATGCGTCATTGCTAGTAGGTACATTAATTTGTGGCTTAGCAAAACTCATAATCATAATCTTATCACCGTTATAATGAAAAAGTGCTTCTAATGAGTTTGAATAGAGACTTTAAAACAAGGGTTTACCTTTTTAAACTTCATCCTTTAGCGCCTTGCAGTACCTTACCCTAAAAAATAATAAACAAATGCACTCCTTACCTACTACTTTAGCTAGGCCACCTTACTGTTCTTACCTAACCTATAGGCCTACTTCTTTATTATTCCATTTGCCCATCACGCAATAATACATAGTCCAACGAAAAACCAGGAAGCTCACCGAACCTTATTTACTTAGCTTAATTTGCAATCATCGAAGAACTTCTGGTGAGGAATCGTGTTTTCTTTGACAGATCCAAGTGACAATGCCACCGATGTCCAAGCATTTCTACCTGATACAGGTAGGCTATGGGCTACGATTGGTAATCATTAAAAATTGTTATGTTCACAAATACTGACTGTTAACGACTTGAACGAGTAGTTCGTACGAGAAGATGCATGCCGCACAAAGCGAGCCAAAGAGTTTCAGATGCGCTGAATTCTGTTGACTTTAAGATCTGAGATGCATGTAGCAAAGACTGAGTTGGCAAATCGAGGCGAGCGTAGACAAGGGACCAGGCTTTGGTTTTTGAAAGAGTAGACCCTGTACGATGTCATGTCCTGTAAGTCTTAATTATAGAAACAAGATGTGCATTATTGTTTGTAATATTGTAGTCGTATTGTGAGATCACTACACTATTTAGAGTGACCTCAAGTGTTTTTTATAGCATTCGATATTGGTGCAGCATTGTCGGCAACGTCAAAGCTGGAAAAAGAGAAAGAACTTAACTGTCTATACTCTGTACCGCACACTCTATTATCAGTGTAGATGCTTTCGACCTTAGACTACCTAAAACTCTTCGTGTGTACAAAACATGTCCGCACACGATCATGCCTCATGGCCGGTGTCACGAAATAGAGTATCCTCCTAAATGAGTATCCCCTAAGCGAAATGAAGTATCCGGTTTAGTTTGCATTATTGACGGTTTATAAGTGTATTCAGTCGTACTGTTTGGAGCTATTATACACATAAAAAATTTAAACTGCGTATCTTTAGTTTATACGTCGATCTGAAATTAAGTTACTTCGTTTTTGGTGATTTTTAATGGATTTTCGTCTTGGCTATCGTGATGCGTATGACGATGGGGATAGAATGGTTTAACCCCCAGATACTCTATGCCGGTTTATTCAATCCGGAAAATATGCTTTATGGGGGATAGAATATCACGGGACACCGGCATTACACCACAGCGCCGGGCCTATCCATAAACTCTATGGTACATCGGCAGAAAAATAAACTTATGAGTTAATGAGTTAACCGATTAAATGAAGATTGAAATAATTAATAATTGAAATGATATAATTAATAATTACCCAATAAGTTAATCTATTAATAAATTAATTCATTCATTGACTCGTTAGCTCATTTACTCATAGACCTGCTACAAATTGATGCTCCTAATTAGGCCATTCATGAACCTCGGTTGTAGACGCAAGGAGGCAGATGGAAAGCATATTTCTACCATTTAATTTATAATGACAGCAATGATTGTTTAAGTGGCATAAGGTACAACTCCAGAGTTAAAGTAAGAAGTCTAAGTACTGTTTTTATGATTAAATCTACCGTTAAGAAGACGACAAAATGGCATAAGTGAACTGGAGGGCGATACTGACGAACTATAGATCTATACCTGTTCATGACGACAAAAACGATGACGATTCATTATGATGATCAGTGACGATTACATACGATGCTGCAATAAAAGCTATGATGTTAATGTTAAATAATAATTCGTTGCATTTTTTCAGTCAGTGGTTCAGCGTGTGGCAAAGGTAAGTTGAGCGTGTAACTGTTCTATTAGAGACATTTTCGCTATTAGAGATCTCTGCGTTTGCCTGTGAGTTTGTTTGTGTTTGTGAGTCTCAGCTGCAAAATTCTTAGTCGTATTTGATAAGAATGGTTTGTTCTCATTTACTTAACTATTACTTAGTGTCGTAACAATAATACTGTTAATAATAATAACTCATTATTTGGCATATTACTGTTATAATTTATCATTAATGATAATTAACTGTTCTTATTCGTTTCCCCGAGGTATATATGATCCTTGGAGACTTAAAAAACTTTAAAAGATGCTCTGATATGCAACAAGAAGAAATGGAGTCTTTCGTCTGGTATCTATCTAGCATCTGTGAATGTTCACGCTTGAAGAAAAAATGTAAAGTCTGTTCTGCAATTCTTAGCACTTTCACTGACACTAAGATGCTAGATAAATTGTCGTCAATACAATAATTTACAAAGTAAGAGCGGTGTTAACCTTTTCCATAAACTAAGACGCGTTAAATTGCGAATGTTACTTTTAGACATAGATTTTCCACAGCTGACCCCTCTAAATGGCACGGTCGATCTCGGCGTCAGTCTTCTAGGACGATCATCGATAATCTTCGAAGTGAAGAATCTGCTGAACAACGTCATAAGCGTCTATCTGCTTTCGACAGAGAACATCTTGTATGAATTTCGCGTCGCTGCTTTACGCATCAAAGTGTACAGGTATGTGAATTAAAAGCAAATAATAAATTGTTTGTCATGTTGTATCTGCTCTTTAGCTAGTCAAACGATCTGGAAACAACAATGTTGACTATTAGATAACAAGATCCTGTAAATCCAATAGGATATTGGAGAGGCTGGTTCCCTCTCTTTCAAAATGTAAGGTGATCAATACATTGCTGCTCTGATCTCTGCACGTCTTCAGTTCCCATATTTTGTGCCAGAGTCTCATTTGGAATATTATTATAATTGACAGTTATAAAAGTCAATGACCTTGCTAGCACCTGAGGTAAAACAATATCGCAGCTTAAGAATGAGCGCCAACGGCAGCACAGTACATGCGAACCCTGTAATATAGGAACAATTGCGCCATTTATATTCCAGACCTTATGCTGGTCAACTGTCGTATCAAAAAGGTTCTTTGATTACTTATGATTAACGCCACCCAATCAGCATAAAGCCACGACTAAATAAACTGAACACTCGAACCTATAACTGGCTCGGCGGTTCATTTGGTTGAGCGCCATTCTTTCAACGCGGAGCGCGAGGGTTCAAACCTCTCTCGAAATGGCTATTCTTTTTGAGAAAGTCCTTCAAGCCCAATAATAAGTGTCAGAATTCTGTCTTACATAGCGACCCCTCACTTAATGCCGTCGCCTCCAGCAGCACTTCTAGCAAGAACTAATCAAAACAAGTCAGGTTATACATTCAAACTGTATTTCCTAGTACTCTATGTCCAAAGTTCAGAAGTGATTACACGGCCATACGGAAGAACACGTCGTTGGCGCTAGGCTATTCTGAATGAAAGACTCGCTCACAGTCCCTACACAGCAATCGCCTCAGAGGAGGATCGAACCCATACTCTGCGCGTTACCAGGCGAATGATCTTACCAATCGGTTATAGGTCTCGCATAGTGATGTAATGCCGATAAATGACATCATCGTCATTACCATCATATAGATTATAGGTATTATTGTTATTATTTAAATGAGTCATCCTAGGAGAGAAGATAGATGCAGCTAAAGGATAAATTAATCACTTGTCAGTATAGGCATGAATAATCTTATAGCAAGGAGGCTGTTATACAACATTTCATTGGTTCAGACACTAAGTGTCAAATAAGAGGAAAGAGGCATGCATTGACAGACACGAATATACAGGAATGGTTGATGTGGGAAGAGGGAACTCCTTCTGATGGGCAAACCATGGTACGTGAAAGACAGGTGATTGACAATAGCCAGGATCGATACTCATATATACGATAAGGACGAATGGATAAAAGGGGTGACGAGTCGAGAGGCGAAGGAGACGCAAGAGGGACGCAGGAGATACGCAGGGAATGACGGAGGAAAGATCAGAGAAGAAGAAGAATCAAGTAGTCAGCAGATCGGAAGATAAGCTCGTTCGACTATCGCGTACGAGTAAGATCGCCTGTATACGAATCGTCTACCCTAAGAAACATCTCATACTCGTTGGAAGGAATCGGTCGGTAATTATACAGCTTACAAATTATTCTTTGTCTATTTATATTATACCAACTTGAAGGGTGTTCAATAATAATTATCAAGTAGTAGTAGTAGTAGTAGTAGTAGTAGTAGTAGTAGTAGTAGTAGTAGTAGTAGTAGTAGTAGTAGTAGTAGTAGTAGTAGTAGTAGTAGTAGTAGTAGTAGTAGTAGTAGTAGTAGTAGTAGTAGTAGTAGTAGTAGTAGTAGTAGTAGTAGTAGTAGTAGTAGTAGTAGTAGTAGTAGTAGTAGTAGTAGTAGTAGTAGTAGTAGCAGTAGTAGTAGTAGTAGTAGTAGTAGTAGTGGTGGTAGTGGTAGTAGTGGTGGTGGTGGTAGTAGTAGTAGTGGAAAGGTAGTAGTAGTGGCAGTACACAGTGAGTAGTCAGTGGCAGTAGTGGTGGTGGTAGTGGTAGTTACAGTAGTGAGTGGTAGTACCAGTCGGTAGTAGTGAGTAGTAGTAGTAGTGGTGGTAGTAGTGGTAGTAGTAGTAGTAGTAGTAGTAGTAGTAGTAGTAGTAGTAGTAGTAGTAGTAGTAGTAGTAGTAGTAGGTAGTAGTAGTAGTAGTAGTAGTAGTAATGATAATGATAATGATAATGATAATAATAATAATAATAATAATAATAATAATAATAATAATAATAATAATAATAATAATAATAATAATAATAATAATAATAATAATAATAATAATAATAATAATAATAATAATAATAATAACAAGTTTTGCTTCCTGAAAACTGTTGGGTGTACCTCATGTATAATGCTAATAATAATAATAATAATAATAATAATAATAATAATAATAATAATAATAATAATAATAATAATAATAATAATAATAATAATAATAATAATAATAACTTATTATTATTATTATTCCATAATAATAATAATAATAATAATAATTGTAATAGCAATAAAGTAATTGGAGTGCCTCCTGTCTTTATTTTTTTCCATAGGGCCAACGTGTACCAGGGATTTGTAAATTTCATCACATTGTCACCTGGCCTGTACTGGTTATCATGGAAAAATGGTCGGGTCGCTTTTGGGACTGGACAGATACCGCGCAATGGAACTCTTATGATGACCGATGTAGAGACGGATCTGCAAATGACTGGCATCTTCATTTCAGCCTTGAACGGATCGTTCGTTGTTCCTTTACCATACTACATCAACACCAAAGGTCCGTTTCTTTCTGTTTGTCTAACTGGCTATGCTTCGTTGCTGCTCGTTTTCTGCACGGTATTGTTTCAATGTACAATAGAAAACTGATTGACAATCCGTTCTACATGTATTTGCCGTTGTTTTATTTACCGTATAATATAATTTACTTTCTTGTTTTAAAGTTTTCCATCTTGGCGATATTGAAAGGCGACAGTCAAACAGTCTAACACAAAGTCACTAAACATAATTCATAGTTGCTACGAACGCTGCATGTGGAGGAACAGAGTTACCATCGTTTACAGCCCGTTGGCTCTTATCATCCAGCGCCTTGAACCACTCCACAGGCCTTAACTGGATTTGGATTCACACTAAGACCACCAAGGGAAGAGACAGGTCTGGATAAGAGCTCCGATTCCATCTTTCCACAGGTCTAAGACTACATCTAATCCTCTGAACTATCTTCACCAACGTACAGCCAGACTGCTGGCTGATCTACCGAGATATTCACACATTTCTGACTACATGCGACGTGAGCTCCACTGGCTTCCAGTTGCTGATCGTGTGCAATTCAAAATTGCTACGCTGGTTTGGAAGGCTACGACTGGCACTGCTCCGGACTACATTGCTGAACTGTGCCTTCCAGTTGGCACTCAAACTGGTCGGCGGGCTCTCCGGTCTGCCTCGCGAAATGATGAGTTGATGATACCTTCGTTTCGAACCACCACCTGTGCTCGTCGGGACTTCTCGATTGCGGCGCCACGGATCTGGAACGCTCTTTCGCCGTCTGTGCGTGCTGCACGCGGCTATATGGTTTTCTCTAAACTCCTAAAGACGCATTTTTTCAGCTGTTTGATGGCCACGTGTTGAGCGCTTCTGAGAGACTCTTAAGTGGCGCTTTATAAATGTTTTGTAACATTACATTACATTATAAACTGTCATAGAGTATGCTACCACTTACATAAACGCTGGCATTGTCGATCATCCTGCATTGTCAACACCATGCATAAAGTATCAGATGCCAGCATTTTGATATTCAGAGTTGTCTCAAGGTATTCAATGTCTCTATACAAGAGATCTAAACAAGAGAAACAAATGCTTACACAATCGATCATCCTGTAAGCTTCTTGTGAACTTCATGTAAAAAGTATCCTATTTTAGATAAACGTCTTAAAATTCGATTGAGTATACAAATGTCACCATATTTGATCAAAAGTATTAGCCTATGCAGAACTGTCTCCAAGTATTCAATGTGTCTTGACAAGAGAACTCGAAACTGTTGATATACATGTATATCTTCGCAGTATTAATCAATCGTATAACATCTACGTATCTTGCGACATTTTTTCTGTTTCTTTCTGTGTATCTGCCTGGCTTTCCTTTTATGTATGCCTACGTTACATTTTCAATCAGAATTGATAAGTAGTTAAATTCGACTCCTGTTCAACTTGTAATCATTTGTTACTGCAATACCATGTAATCTTACTGCCTGCTTCTCAGTTTGAATTAATCTATTTTTATTATTATTATCATTATTTTTATTATTATTATTATTATTATTATTATTATTATTATTATTATTATTATTATTATTATTATTATTATTATTATTATCTACCTCAAATTACGTTTACAGAAAATAACTTAAAGATGTTGATCGCATAACAAGGATTTATTATTATTATTATTATTATTATTATTATTTTTTTTTTTTTTTTGCCCGAGGTAAAAAGAATCCCTCAGGCTCTAAGATACTAAGCATAGTTGTGTTTTACGGGTTCTCGTCTCCATCGTGTTGCATAAAGGAGCCCCTAAAGGCCGCGGCGTTAAAGCGCTGCATGCAGACGGACAATCGCTGGAACAGGTGAGTCGTCTCGCGGGGGTCCCCCGTTGCCTCGGTCATCCGACGGCCTAGCTCCTGCAAGAACTCTCGTCCTGTGCGGTTAATGGGGCCCAATGATTCTATAGCCACCGGGACAAACTCGTGTGTCGCGGGCAAGGAAGAGTATTTGCTGATTTTGCGTTCTGCAGCATGTTCTGCCGCCCCTCCCGTCATCGCTGCCGTCAGATGGACGTACGAGGGTGCGCATGTGTGGATGGCCGTTGCATCCCAGGCTATATATTTGCCTCTGGCCCATGGGATCAAAGTGGCCCCATCCGGTCTCTTGCCATCGGTGCGAATCAATCCAGGCGGCTCCTTTGAGCTGGGAATGTCCGCCTTTATTATTATTATTATTATTATTATTATTATTATTATTATTATTATTATTATTATTATTATTATTATTATTATTATTATTATTATTTTGCCCCGAGGTAAACATGATCCCTCAGGGACTTCAAGATTAATTAAAATGATAAAAGTCTGGAACGGTTAGAACTCCTCGGGCTCGGGCAAAAGGATGGCAAAGGTACCGCAGATTGCAACAGCGTTAAAGTTATTATTAACATTATTATTATTATTATTATTATTATTATTATTATTATTATTATTATTATTATTATTATTATTATTTCAGAAGACTGCCAAATCCCATTCGCTCATTTGTGTATAAAGTAAGTCTATGTCAGAGCCCCGTTAATGACCTCCTTTACTTTCAGTAAGTTCAATAAATCTTACAGAGGCTTGGTGCATATTCGGCTTCAGTAGTCCAGGATAAATCTGGACAGAGTCTCATGAGAACTTTCAAAGACCAAGAAAGATATTTAGAGAAAAGCCTAAACCATGAGACAGTAAAATTATTTTACCTCTTCTTGCGATATGATTTTGAAGCAAATCAGTTATTTAAAACTATAACCATAACACACATGATGCAAAAATGTTTTTCGGGCTTTTAGCTGTCTTTAAATAAATGCAGAGGTTACATTTAATTAAACACCTATTTTTAGCACATCTAATTGAATTTGAATTTGAATTGAATTGCATTTGCCTATCGCACAGAGCAGATTTTAGGCTACAATCATGACACAGCAAGTACAGTGCAACAGGAGCCAAGAAAAGCTTATACTAAACTTGACCCCTTTTTCTTGATTATTATACATAATCGTATCTGATTCTTAATTAGGACTTAAATAGTGATGTACGATTAACTGCTCTGTTTCAGCCTTTGAAAGAATCTTCACTCCAAATCTGATGGAAGCTTTGTTTCGGAAAGTAGCTACGAACAAGTGCGTTAATTCTTGTTCAATTGGAAATGTGACGGATCCATCGTGTTCTTCTCTCTTCTGCTCGCGAACTTGTTCTCAGACCAGACATTGCACCAGCTTCTGTATCCATCCTCAGGACTTCGCCAGTTCCCAACCATGCACCTGTGAACTGCTGGCCTTGCCAGCTGCTGCAGCCTCGGAATCTATCTATAGGGCTGAAGTAGGAGCAAGCTACTGGGAACTGGTTCTCTGAAACAGAACTAACTACTACTCATCAGATATACTTTCTAGAGAAGACTATAAGTAGGAATGTGCATCACTATAATGCCAGTGTGACGCACTTATTGTTTAGATATATCTACTGGACAGTGTGGTTTCTCTATGTGCTAGTTTTTTGGCAAAAGTACCTATTTTAATAATGCTCATTAACTGATGCGTGATGTCCTTCATTTGAAGAAACTGTCTGACTCATCTGGCGGAGCTTCAAGTTAAAGATGCTGAATTGGGCGTTTGCCTGTTTAGAACAGTCAAACTGTCAAACTGATGCCTTATCGTTTCAATGTTCGTTTTCTCTTCTTATGGTTACAGAAATAAATGATTGATTGATTGATTAATTGATTGATTTATTGAGTAAATAGTTCTTTCAGACGGACAGCAGGTTACTTAGCTGTAGGCCTTACCACCTGGTAGGACTGGCTGTTCCATTTGCACACATCTCAGCAATGCCAAAGAAGGACTTTCATTGCTTGGGCCATCCACCTGGAACACTGGAGCCATCTTTCTGGAAATGGACGATGGAATTTTTTTATTAAGCGCTTGGAGCTTGTTCCTTTCGCAATGACCATCGACTGGTAGAGGGGTGGATGGCAGTGTTTCTCAGTACATTATCAGCGAGGGTGCTATACAAATGCTATACAAATACACGTTCTTAATTATGATGGATCATCAATGATAGGCGATTTCTAAATTCACGCCACCTATACAAGTTTAGACCCTCTGGATTAATTACTATACAGGGTGGGCCAAAAAAAGGAACCCCTACGCATTTTTGCTAATATTTCGGCCAAAAGTAAGAATTTTAAATCATGTTTTACAGGCTTAAAGGTAAGTCACATCTACGTATAATTGCCAAATTTCATACAGAACGAAAGTTATATCACTTTTAGCGAGTCCACCCACTGTTTTTTGATGGTTCAAAAACGTAACGCAACAAAAAGCAACAAAAAACGATTTCACTAAGTCACTTCTCAAATAATTGTTATCAAACAAACTTGATTACTGTTTCACAACTTGAGTTCAATGTGTCCACCACCAGTGCCCATACATGTTCTGAGTCTTTTTGTAAAGTTTTGATGTCTTTGTTGATGGGTTCCAGAGGTAAATCTTCCCACATCAACTTCAATGCGACCTTCAATTCTCTTTTCGTTTTTGGCTTTGGTCGCAGATCGTGGTATTTCTCCAACACAGCTCCCCTTTCGTGATTATCCATTTATTGGAGTGCGAACAGATTTCGACCTTCCGCTGCCTTTACGACGTTCCAGAGCCGACCCCCTTTCATTAATGCGGGGGCATATTTTTTAACGGTGGGCCTACGAAGCTTCCACTGTTTATCAGGGCAAGCGGCAATTAAAGCTTTAGCTCAAAGACCCGGCTCATGAAGTGTCTGCATACGCATTTTGTCTGTCATTGACACCTTGCCCATCTTGATATTTTAGAAATTTCAATTTAATTGTTTAAAAAAAATTATTAATCTGAAAAATTCTTTATTTACAAAACTTGATCGTCTTCATGCTAAGTCATGTCACAGTGACGTGCAGCTACGCTGATACCCCGTTTCTTTTCTTAATAATAATAATAATATGTATCGTATCTGGCAATATCAAGTTTGTTTGATAACAATTATTTGAGAAGTGACTTAGTAAAATCGTTTTTTGTTGCTTTTGTTGCGTTACGTGTTTGAACCATCAAAAAACAGTGGGCGGACGCGCTAAAAGTGATATAACTTTTGTTCTGTTTGAAAGTTTTCGGTGAAATTTGGCCATTATACGTAGATATGAATTACCTTTAAGCCTGTAAAACGCGATTTAAAAATTCTTACTTTTGGCCGAAATATTAGCAAATATGCGTAGGGGGTTCCTTTTTTTTGCCCACCCTGTAGGTATCACAACTACCATTCGTGATTTAAAGTTTAATTTATGTCGTTGCCATTGTTCGAGTCATCTCAAAATCTGGGAAAGGTTCAGCATCATAATCATAACAGCGAGTTTCAAGCCTACGATTATAAATTCTCAACTAGAAGCTTAGAGGCAATACCGGAGAGAGCAAAGGCTTTGAAACTGTCCTAGGTAAATCGTGGACTGGGTTTCCACGACGACTACTATAGACTACAGAGTTGGATTTGCACAGGGTTGCAGGCCATTACCTCTGTATGTGGCCTACCGATTAACTCCTGTCTTAGCTACGTTGCCTGTTTACCTTAAAAATTTTCTTGTAATTACCCTCTATATTTAATTATTTGAAATGTATGGAGAGATTAAATGGCAAATTGTTTGTTTGCTGCAATACAAATATGTCTTAGCGGACTTAGGGGCCGTCCATAAATGACGTCACGCACCTAGGGGGGAGGGGTCGGAAATTTGTGACGATGTGTGACATGGGGGTGGGGGGGGTCGGAGAAGTGTGACGTCACACCAGGTCTATGTTTTTTAATTTAACAATTAACAACAATTTAATTTTAATAGTAACAGCACTCATTTTGAGGATTAAATTTTCATTATTTTTTAATTATTTTAATGTATACGGGCACAATTATTAATAATTTTCTAATTATTTCAATATTTGGTCAACGTTAGATTTTAAAATATTCATGCTTTCCCTATTTGTTCCATGAAGGAGCATTTTGCTTCGCCATGGAAATTTGGTTTTAGGGGGGTCAGAGCTTTGTGACGTCATTTTCAGAGGGGGTGTTGCTTTTTGTGACGAAGTGTGACGAGGGGAGGGGGGGTCAAAAATCGGCCAAAATTGCGTGACGTCATTTATGGACGGCCCCTTATCTTTGGATATTGACCTGATTAGTCTAGGCGCAAAAAATGGAAAATCCCGTTTAAGAAGCAAATCATGTTCATTTTTGGCAACATAGTTTTTTTTAACTAGCTGGACCCTGCTGATTACGAAAATCGCTGTTGTTAAGATGGATTTTGGCCTGAAGGTCATTTCAAGGTCATACCAAATTAAATCTAGCAAAAATCAGAGAAAAATGACCAGATCTCAGCCAATAATTTATGAATTCAACTAATTTTTTCTTGTGTTTTTCTCGATTTGATAAGGGCTACCTGTGGTAAGAAACATAATTACTAAACGTAACAACGAACAGGGCTATTTTAAGGTCACAAAAGCGCAATTTCAAAGGAAAATCTGGGGAAATGGCCATAACTCAGTCAAATCATTTCTATTTGGGTGATTCTTTAACTTTTTGCTCGGGCCGATAAGAGCTACATTTGAAAATACAGAGTACTTAAAGGCTAACATGACCCAAGGTCAATTCAAGGTCAAAAGGTCAAAATCAAGGGGGAAAGGCCATAACTCAGCCAACTATTGTTCTAGTTGGGTGATTATTTTACCTTTTTTGCTCGGGGCGATACGAGCTACATTTCCATAGTACTCAAAGGCTAACATGACCCGTCAATTCAAGGGCAAAAGGGCAAAATCAAGGGGAAAAGGCATTAACTCGGCCTGATATTGTTGCATTTGGGTGTACTTTTTCTGTCCTCTCTATTCTATTTTTATATTTTCTGTATATATATCACCTTGTGCCGTCAGTTCGTGGAACTCTAGCGATCTATATATATATATATATATATTTCGTTTTCTTACTTTCCTTTATCCATCCATCCATCCATCCATCCATCCATCCATCCATCCATCCATCCATCCATCCATCCATCCATCCATCCATCCATCCATCCATCCATCCATCCATCCATCCATCCATCCTTTGATCCTCCCATCTTTCCATCTTTCCATCCATTCATCATTTTATCTATCTGCATAGCTACTTAAAGCTACCTATATATCGTTTCTATTTTTATCTGTATCTTTCTCTATGCAGCTCTGCTAATCCATCATTTTCACTGCGTCTGTCATTCGTTTTCTTAGTTTTCTCCATCCATCCATCCATCCATCCATCCATCCATCCATCCATCCATCCATCCATCCATCCATCCATCCATCCATCCATCCATCCATCCATCCATCCATCCATCCATCCATCCATCCATCCATCCATCCATCCATCCATCCATCCATCCATCCATCCATCCATCCATCCATCCATCCATCCATCGATCCTTCCATCCATCTATCCATCCATCCATCCATCCATCCATCCATCCATCCATCCATCCATCCATCCATCCATCCATCCATCCATCCATCCATCCATCCATCCATCCATCCATCCATCCATTTATCATTTTACCTATCTGTATAGCTATTAGCTACTTATATATCGTGCTCTCCATTTATCTCCCTCTCGTTCTCACTATTTTTCTGCACAATGTGCTGTTTCCACCTCTCTGTTTCTCTCAGTGACCATCGTAATTGCTTGAAGCGGATGTTCAATTAAATCAAGTAAATCCCATATCGCACTTTGCGTCCGTAGCCCGAATTTAAACATTAGTAAACAGTGTATTATAAGATATTAAATTGCTGCAGTTGTATGAAATGAGACCGGAGTTACTAACTGTAAGGAGTGTGAACTCCATTCTATGTTTTCCAGTACGATGACATCCGTATGATCATCCTTCGCTAGACTTCTACTGACAATTTTCACAGTGTTTACCGTGTTTTCAATAATCAGCCAGAGATACAAAGAAATCTAGATTCACAGTGTTAATTTAGGATGAATCAATAAATTGGCCAGTGAATCTAACTATAACATACTGTCTAGCAACAGGGTTCGATAGATGACGACAAAGTCAACAACTTTTATGGCTGTCTTCTAAGCAGTGTCATTTGTCTCAAGTGATCTACAATAAAAAAATTATTGATATACGCCCAAATGATAAAATACAAATGTTTATTTATTTTGCATATATTTATAGTGATACTTCTTTTACTCTCGAGTCAAATCTTCTGTCCTATTAAGTTAAGCGTTACACAATAGCTCGCATTGCTTTCTGGATGTAGTCACAGTGAATATCGTCTGCACCTTTATACGCATTAGGTGGTGTATGTATGATATTTCTTATTGCAATATGTCTCCCATTGCCAGACATGATTTTGAAGAGTCTTTTGAGCACAAAGGGAAGTTTCCGAAGAGCTAGTGCTTAAGGAAATAGACAAGTGATAATTATTTGCGACCTGGCATTCAACGCAGCCTAAGCGTTGGATTCTTTGTGACCGAGAGCAGTTGAATGGCGGCATTGACCTGTTTAAGCATTGATTTCATCTCCTTGGTCGCCATACACATCGATAATTTTCGCACATTGTCTTTGTCATTAAATACCAACCAACGGCGATTATTTTATTGGCTGACTGAGTCTGATATTTGCGCGCATGTTGGATCGAGTTCCTGTGCAAATTTAGATTCTTCAATGTGTAGTCTAGTGTTGTCTCTTCCGTCTCATCTTCCTATACGGTGAAACGAGTATTCAACATTGATCGGTGACGTCAAAGAAAAGTAATTTGAACTCTAAAGAATGCACTTCTGATGCAGAAACGGTCTGTGCAGTTTCTGAAAGACTTTCTTTGAATTAAAGAATCTTTAAATAAAGTTTTGGTTTCCATTGCGCGCAGAGGTTTTGATCTATATTGCACCAAAATCCAGCGACGATTTAATTAAACTCAGAATACAAGTCCAAAAATTGTTGTCTTCAGCCTAGGTCAGAACGAAATAATACTGACTGAAATTTGGGCGGGACTGCAAGTCGTTTTTTTGCACTTTTCGAGAAATTTTTCCCTGCGCGCTAGGTGGTTGTTTGAAGACACCGCATACGTGTTTTGGCACATTTAATTACAGTGTGGTTGTTAACGTTTTAGTTCATCTTTGATCGCCACATTAATTATAACTCTGTATTCCTCCCTTTTTGATATATCCACAAACTAGATATTCTATTCTTTTTCCAGGATGTCTTTGCTTCACCCACTTCAATCTCCTGCTTTTCTGTTTCCGGAAATTATCGCCACAGTAACATTGGCAGGCTACTGGTACCTGGAAGGCGACCCAACATCGATAGCTCGAAGGTCGATATAAAGAACATAAAAGGGAAAACGTCGATATCTCTGTTTATATAATCTCCTGTTGAGCGTATCCATCGCTGGCAGAACTGTACATGAGATTGGAGAAGTGAGACGTTGTGTTTTTCCTACTACGATGACTCCTGAAACGTTATTTCTCCTGCTGCTAACTGCAACCGGTAAGTATTAGACTGTTGTTGCTTTTGTTGCTGAGTGCAACGTTTTGTGTTGTTTATGCAGCTAACTGCGAACCGTAGATGTTAAACTGCTATTCTCTATATTACATGCTTTGTTCAAATTGCGAATTGCAATCGGTATTCGTCAAGCTGTTGTTTATGTTGCTAAAAGCGACCTGTATTGCAGGATAAAATACAGGATTCTACTCTGGAATGAATGCATTTTACTTGACGTCATAGACTTTTTCTATGCTTATGGGAACTTGGTGTGAAGAAGGCTAAAATTCAACATTTCTTGTAATATTAATCCTTTTCAGAGTTATGTTGGAAAGAACGCGGTATAGAAGCAGCAAACATCATATCAACACCAGGTTAATATTCATCAACACTCTTGTCATCACGATGTCATATCGTCGTATCTAGTTATTGTAAGACATTCACTGGTGCTAATTCTTCCCGAGAGTTGTTTTTTCATAACTCCGATTTAACCAAATAAACCACGGTAATGCGGGTAATGGGTATGATATAATAAATGCTATACTTCTAGTTAATATGCATACAGTTCAGACATAGATGCATGCTTGCTTGCGTATGTACCTGTGCACATAATTATGTATATATATATATATATATATATATATATATATATATATATATATAATTTGTTTAATGAAAAAACCAGGCAACACTGCGTCTTGTTACAAGATATCGGGAATTACATATATGCATGTATGCATGAATCTGGACGTTTGCATAACGCCTTTTCTGCCTTTCAAAAGCACTGAAACATAGCTTTCAACCTCACAGCGTTTGTAAACATTCATATGTTAAAGCTTTTCAGTTCCTATGTGAGACACTTAAGACGCGCCATGAAGCGCATCTTCAGACACACGTACATTATATGCATTAATGCATATATCGGGGTTCGAACCTGCAACCTCTGGGCTTAGAAATTAACCCAACGGCGTTACCGGGTGAGCTAAACGGCAAACGATACAAGAGGATATTCAAACTCATACTAAAACCCAGACTGAACGCTAGAGTCATTTTCAGAGACATGCATATTACGGTATCTGTTTAAATGCCCCACTGTTTAACCTTGATTGTATGACCGACTGTCATAATTATGCTGATGCAAGATTTATCTATAAATGTCCATTGCGGTTCACGGCTCTTTCTCGTTCGATGTATTAAGCAATGCGGCTGTTCATACAGTTAGAAACTTGTTATTTCTCCACGTATATTTTCAGCTGTAGACAAAGTTGAATGGCCTAAGTTACAAGTACGTCTGGAAGGAAAACAATAAATCAAATACTTAATTTCTATAAGCGTTTGCTATAATTTTATTTACAAAACAAAAAGTGAAAATATATGTGGGTTCGAACCAGCGACTTCTGGTTCATTGGGTGGCGTCTCAACCAGGTGAGCTAAAGTACACCCATATATTAGTGGATATTAAAAACCCTTAGGCTAATATTCTCTAAATTTGTCTCAGTGGCATATGTTGCTAACCGTCTGTTTGAAAATGACCATGTTCGCCTTGTTTTCTGTCAGCTTAAGCGCTTGCATTCTTAGTGCTTTTTGTGATATATCTGTTATTAGGCCTAAGTGCGGTGAAGGCCCTTTGTTAAGGGTTCTTCCGCTACCGAAGTATTAATGCGCATTCCACTCTAAGTAATGCGGCTGTTATGAGCTCCTAATAGCAATTTTCATTGATACTTTCACTTGTGGACAAAAACTAAATAATAAGACAAAATGTTTATTCAATTCTAATAATTACTTTGTAATTTTATAGGCGGCTATTACAAGACCTGCATGAGAACTACATTTTCGATACACTACTTATGTGACCAAAACAATACTATTCCGTGCGCAAACTGTCCAAAAAGACGGTGTTTCGCCGTATAATCACGTTGTTTTGTCGTTCAAGGTCGTAACGACGATTTAGCCGTTATTTTACGTTAAAATATCGTATAAAAACGTAGAATCCCGTATGAAATCGGTAAATTTTTTACAGTGTATACTTTTGGTGTTTTATAATAGTTCTAAGCCTTAATATGCTTTGTAGAATAGAACGCAAAATGAGAAATATGTGAATTTAATAAGCTTACATACACGTAGTATTTTAGCTTCAGACGGTTGAACGTAAACTCCGAACTTTTGTTTCTATAGATTATCTGGAAATCATCGATGTGAAGTTTACCCCCGCACCAACGAACATCAGTTTGTCTGGGTCTTGAACTTTCAAGCGGACCAAGAGGCTCATGTTTACTTACTTGACGTCAACAATCAAACTGTTTATCAAATCGCATTTGGCGTCAGCTCATCCCTCATTGGCCTCAAGCGAGTATTGTTTCATTTAATGCATCGCTAAGCGTAGTCATGTATGTACATGTATGAATGTATACTTTATGCATTCATGTACAGTGTGTGTATGTATGTATGTTTGTATGTATGCATGTACGTACGTCTGTATGTATGAATGTATGGTATATTCGATAATATTATATACAATATTCATGTATGTATGTATGGTATATATGATATATACAATATTCATTTAATCTTGCTGTCATAACGCACCAAGATACAGACTTTGATGTAAGGTTAAACATTAGTATACCCATGTCACCGACTCTTCTTTTTTAGTGACCTGTCTCAAATATTTATTCATATTGCTAGGTAGGCCCTATAGATCGCTCAACTTTTGGTAGACTGTGGCTATAGCCTAATTAAATTGACACCGAACCGCGTTTTTTAAGAATATTTCTTCTTGCTAATTCAACACTTCAATTACATCGTCAACATAAATCAACTATATTTCTTAACATTTTCTTCTCAATAAACAGATCTCTCTACTGTATCTAAAACAACTGTATTATTAAAATCGACTGTCATCAGCAATTTCATAAGTTTCCCGCGATATTAACACATATATGCAGGTGTATTGGCCACCTATAACAGGCTAACACAACTCTCACATTATATAATTATATAGACTTTAGAAACTACTGCAGACATTATATATATTATATATATACATATATTTGTTACAGGGAATGTGTATAATCGGGGAATATGTATATGTTACAGGCAATGTGTAAAATCAGGGATTTTGTAAAATGCCTGAAATTTTTAGGCAATTTGTAAAATCCCCAATTCACTCGGGCACTTTACAAAATCCCTGAAAACCAGGGATTTTGTAAATTCCCTGAAATCTGATTATGAAAATTTGACAGATTGCCTGAAAGTGACGAAAATTATCGAAGTTTTACAAACTACCTGAAAAAACCAGGGATTTTGTAAAATCCCTTAAATCTGATTTTACAAATTGCCTAGAAATTTCAGGCATTTTACAAAATCCCTGATTTTACACATTGCCTGTAACATATATACGTGACTTGTTTGTTCCCTTCCCCTTAGGAGCCTAAGTAGAACTTTGAGTTGGCGCGGCGGTTGTCAATTAATAAGAATAAATAAATAAATAAATAAAATGAAATAAAAAAATAAATATAATTAAATTTATTTATTTAACCAATTAATTAATTAATTAAATTTAATATACAAATAAAAAAAAAAAAAATAATTAATTAATTAATTAAATTATTAATTATCTAATTAATTAAATGATTTAAATGATTTAAATAATTAAATTTATTTATTCATATAATTATTTTATTTTATTTATTTTTTATTTTTTATTTAATCAATTAGTTAATTAATTTTATTTTTTATTTTATTTTTTATTTATATATTAAATTTAATTAATTAATTAATTGATTAATCAAATAAATTTAATTAATTAATTATTTAAATAATTTAATTAAATTTATTTATTTATTGATTAAATAAATAAATTTAATTAATGAAATAATTAAATTGATTGATTTATTTATTTATTTTTTATTTTTAAATTTTATTTATTTTTTTTTTTTTTATTTTATTTAATTAATTAATTAATTTGATTAATAATTAAAGTAATTAAATTTAATAAATTAATTAATTAATTGATTAAAAAAAAAATAAATAAATAAAATAATAATAATTATATGAATAAATAAATTTAATTATTTAAATCATTTAATTAATTAGATAATTAATAATTTAATTAATTAATTAATTATTTTTATTTTATATTTTTTATTTTTTTATTTATATATTAAATTTAATTAATTAATTGATTAAATAAATAAATTTAATTATATTTATTTTTTTATTTCATTTTATTTATTTATTTATTCTTATTAATTGACAACCGCCGCGACAACTCAAAGTTCTACTTAGGCTCCTAAGGGGAATGGAACAAACAAGTCACGTATATATGTTACAGGCAATGTGTAAAATCAGGGATTTTGTAAAATGCCTGAAGTTTTTAGGCAATTTGTAAAATCAGATTTAAGGGATTTTACAAAATCCCTGTTTTTTCAGGTAGTTTGTAAAACTTCGATAATTTTCGTCACTTTCAGGTAATCTGTCAAATTTTCATCATCAGATTTCAGGGAATTTACAAAATCCCTGGTTTTTTCAGGGATTTTGTAAAGTGCCTGAGTGAATTGGGGATTTTACAAATTGCCTAAAAATTTCAGGCATTTTACAAAATCCCTGATTTTACACATTGCCTGTAACATATATACCCTAGGGAATATACATATTATACCCTAGGAAATGTGCATAATCAGGGTGTGTGTGTTTCATGTATATCTAACCCTAACCCTTACACTAACCCTAACCCCTAACCCTAACTTTCTAACCCGACTTAACCCCAACCCTAAAACCTAACCCTAAGTTTTCAGGGCATATACACATACCCTGTTTATACACACACACCATGAAATTCCAGGTATATACATACCGGTTCTCTGGGCTAACAGTCTTCGGATGACGTGCTGCCCGCCTCGTTTATTATAACTTCGCTGACCAGGTTGGCCACGATCGGGGCACCCCGCGGGATAAACCCAGCGCGTTCATCTCGGAGCATGGACCTGTCCAAGTGCTCCTGGTCCGCTCCTGGGAACCTCACCAGGCTGGAGATGCAAAACCAACCACGCTACAATGGTGGACCCCCGCGACCTAGAACAGTGCCTGTGTAAGAATTCCATGTGCTGGAAGAATTCTGAGCGCGGTCTGGGAGGAAGAGCGGAATCCATGTGACCTGTCAATTTGTTCAATTATTGTCAATTTTTCACCAATTAAAATATATACATATGAATAATGTATGTGCGTATGTATACATGTAGGTATGTCTATTATATTGTATAGCGTTTTTAAAGAACCCCACATGTTTTTTTCGTGGGCGTTTCATTGTTTGTAGAACGCTCTTTTCTTCCTGAATTCGATTGTAGGAGACTTTTAAGATGTCTGAATTGTACAGTAGTACGTCATTTGGTGGTTTGGAAACAAAACGTGAAATCTCCGGCCGCTTCTCAGATGCACGGTTTGGTATGAAGAGCCGATGCAGGTCGAACTTAACGCTGCGGCTCAGGTCATATCACCCTTGATGCTTTGGGGCGATGCCGAAATCCTTTTAGTCCGCCAGGGTCCTCCATCACAAACACGTCTTTGTTGCGATCGAAGGACGAAGGCGGCATTACAGTGACAGGGGTCATCGACTGCATTGGATGCGTCCTGTGACGAAGACATCCAATTCGGGTTACAAAGGTCTATTTTGGGAAAGCATAGGTCAGCCTATCAGGTTATGGCGGTGAAAGATCTGCAGGAGCAGGGAGTCTTTTTTATTAAAGAGTCGCGAACCTCCTCTCGTCCGTACCTCATGAACTACCTTTTATCAGGTCATTGAGGTTGTCTTTCGTCTGTTCCAGGCTAGTTGGCAGTATATTGCGATTTGTCTATTTTATTAATGATTTATTTGGGCTTTCTTGATGGACTGTAGGATTGAGATTGTTTAACCAGGTTGCTACCCTTGGGGAGCTCGACTATTTATAATGCCACTGGGTTCGCCGGTGATAACTTCCCGGGTAGAAACCAATCGAACTGGGTGTGGATCTGTTGGCAAAATGGAACCATATCGACCGGACTGGGACAGGTGGTTGGAGCAAATGTCAAGCTGGTCTATCTAGACATAAATCCAATTCAAATCGTGACATTCATGGTCGGCGGCTGGTCTTACCCAGCCAACTGGACGATCCCTTATAGTCAATTCGCAGGCAAGTTGTGCTCTCATTCTATATACAAGTGTGTATATTTGTATGAAAACCTTAATATAGCGCCTATCGGAAACATCCACATGAGCTGATACCTTTCTATTGGGCACGTAGATTAAAGGCCTAGTTATCATGATTATTAAATCAGAAATTTATTACTTGTTTGTAACACGTTTTTAAATCAATGGGTCATTGCTAGTACATTAATTTGTGCCTTAGAAAAACTCATAATCATAATGTTATCACTATTAAACTGAAAAAGTGCTTCTAATGAGTTTGAATGGAGACTTTTAAACAAGCTTTTACTTTTTAAAACATAATCCTTTGGCGCCTTGCAGCACCTTACCCTAAATTCCCTAAAATGTAATAAACAAATGCTCTCCTTAGTTACTACTTTAGCTAAGCTACTTTACTGTCCTTACCTAACCTATACATCTATTTAATTCGATTTGCCCATTACACAATATATATTAACAGACATACACAGTCCAACGGAAAACAAAGAGGCTCACAGAACCTTTTTTATCGTAGCTTAATTTGCAATCATCGAAGAGCATCTGATAATGAATCGTGTTTTCTTTGACAGATCCAAGTGACAATGCCACCGATGTCCAAGCATTTCTACCTGATATAGGTAGGCTATATATGGGCTACGATTGGTATTCATTTAACAATTGTTATGTTCACGAATCCTCACTGTCAACGACTTCAACGAGGAGTTAGTGCGTGAAGATGCATGCCACAAAACGCGAGCCATAGTAATTTAATTAATTTATCGACTCGTAAGCTCATTTCCTCATGCACCTGTTATTAATTGACGCTCTAATTAGAATATTCCTGAACTTTGGTTGTAGACCCAAAGAGGTAAATGATTAGTCTATTTCTCTACCAGTAAATTTACAATGACAGCAATGAATAGTATTAGTGGCAGACGGTATAACTATTAGGTTAAAACATGAAGTCAAAATACTGTTGCTACGATGATATTTGCGGCTAAGAAGACAACAAAATGGCATAAGTGAAATGGAGGATGAATCTGTATACTTGTTCATGACGACAAAAACGATGACGATTCATGATGATGATCAATGACGATTACAATCGATGCAACAATAAAAACTATGATTATAATCTTAAATTATTCGTTGCATTAAATTTTATTTCAGTCAACGGGTCAACGTTTTGCAAAGGTAAGTTGTGCAGGTAACTATTCTGTTACAAATGTTTTTGCTATGAGCGATATCTGCGTCTGTTTGTGAGTTTGTAGTTGTATGTGAATCTCAGCTACGACGTTCTTAGTCGCCCTCGATAAGAATGCTTTGTCTTCATTAAATTTTAATTAACTATTACTTTGTGTCGTAACAATAACACTATTAATAATAATAACTGTCATTATTTGGTATATTACTGTTATTATATATCATTATGGATAATTAACTGTTCTTATTATATTCCCCGATGTACATATGATCCTTGGATAACCTAAAAGCTTTAATCGTCGCCTAGGATAATGGTATGCAACAAGAAGCAATGGGAGTCTTTCGTCCGGTAGCTATCTAGCATCTGTGAATGTTCACGCTTCAAGAAAAAATGTAAAGTCTGTTCTGCATCTCTTAGTATTTTCAGTAACACTACGATGCTTGATAATTTGTCGTTAATACAATAACATTTGCAAAGCAACAGCGGTGTTAACCTTTTGCATAGACTAAGACGTGTTAGATTTGGAATGTTACTTTTAGGCAACGAATTTCCACAACTGTCCTCCCTAGATGGCAAGGTCGATCTTGGCGTCAGTCTTCTAGGACGATCATCGATAATCTTCGAAGTGAAGGATCTGCTGAACAACATTATGACCCTCAGTCTAATTTCGACAGAGAACATCTCGTATGAATTTCGGTACAATTCTGTGCGCATCAAAATCTTCAGGTATGTGAGTTAAAAGCAAATAATAAATTGCTTGTCTTGTTGCATCTTAGCTTGCCAAGAGATCTGGCAACAACAATGAACAGCTTCTGTTGACTATAACAAGATCCTGTAAATAAAATAGGATTTAGAAGAGACTTGCTCCCTCTCTTGGAAAATTTAAGGTAATCAGTGGATTGCATTTAGTGCTAACCTGCTTGTATAGTGTGCCAGAGTCTAATCGACAGTTATAAAGGTCATTCACCTTGACTAGCACTTGAGGCTTGAAATGGGGCGATAATAGTAGGCCTAATAATAATAATAATAATAATAATAATAATAATAATAATAATAATAATAATAATAATAATAATAATAATAATAATAATAATAATAATAATAATAATAATAATAATAATAATAATAATAATAATAATAATAATAATAATAATAATAATAATAATAATAATAATAATAATAATAATAATAATAATAATAATAATAATAATAATAATAATAATAATAATAATAATAATAATAATAATAATAATAATAATAATAATAATAATAATAATAATAATAATAATAATAATAATAATAATAATAATAATAATAATAATAATAATAATAATAATAATAATAATAGCAATAAAGTAATTGATGTGCTTTCTGTCTTTATTTTTTATCTATAGGGACACGGCTTACCTGGGATATGTGATTCCCAGCGCACTGTCACCTGGAATGTACTGGTTATCATGGAAAAATGGTCGGGTCGCTTTCGGGACTGGACAGATACCGGGCAACGGGACTCTTGTGATGTCCGATGCACAGACGGATCTGCAAATGACTAGCATCTTCATTTCGTTGTTCCTTTTCCATATTACATCAACACCAAAGGTCGGTTTCTTTCTGTTTTTCAAATATTTCGTTGCTGCTAGTTTTATTGTACAATGTAAAATTAATTGATAATCCGTTCTATTAACAGCTATTTTATTTGCAATAAATATTTACAATCTTATATTTTTCATTCATTCATTCATTCATTCGCAAATTTATATATAATTATCCGTCCTTGCCATAATAAAAGACGACTGTCATGCAGTTTAACACAGTCTCTGAGAGAAGCTCTCTCAAAAACATAATTCATGGTTGCTACGGATGCTGCATGTGGAGGATCAGAACTTTCGTGGCTCATATCATCCAGCTTTTGAAGCACTCTATAAGCCTTAATTGGATTTTGATTCACATTAAGATCACCACAGGAAGAGATAGATCTGGACAACGGCTCCAAATCCATCTTTCCACAAGTCTTACACTCTGCTTTCAGTCTACATTGTTTTCTTAGCTGAAGGAATATATTCGATGGTAGTGACATTTAACATTATACAGTGCCTCTGACTAGATTTCTTGAAGAGGCGCTATATGAGTGCTCAATTGCATTACGTTACATTACACTACAAGCCCCGCTTCACTTCTAATCCTCTGAACTAGCTAGCCCACTCACATTATAAATTTTCATTGCGTACCGGTATGCTACCATTTACATAAACGCTGACATAGTCGATCATCCTGCATTGCCAACATCATGTTTAAAGCGTCCTGTTTTAGACAAACGTCATAAAATTCGATTGAGTATACAAATGCCACCATATTTGATAACACGTACCAGTCTATGCAGAACTGTCTCAAGGTATTCAATGTAGAAGAGACCTGACGCTGACACAAACGATCATCCTGTATTGTCAACACCATTCATAAAGTATCGTGTTTTAGACAAACACCGTGTATTGGGCTTCAGTAGTCCAGCGTAAATACGGATAAAGTTTCATGAGAACTTTCGAACAGCAAGAGAGATATTTAGATAAAAGCCTAACCCATGAAACAGAAAGAAATATTTTGTTTCTTTTTGCGATATCATTTTGAAGCAAATCATTTACATAAAACGGCTACCAGAAACCACTTGATACAAAAAATGTTTTATCGGCCTTTGGCTGTCTTTAAATAAATGCAGGGATAATATTATAATAAAAACCTATTTATAGCACGTCTAATTGAATTTGAATTGAAATGGATTTTGCTTATTGCACAGAACAGGTTTTAGGTTTCACTCATGAAACAGCAAGTGCATTGCAACAGGACCAAGAAAAGCTAATAGCTTATACTAAACTTGACTCCTCTTTCTTGATTAACATTCAGAAATATATTTAATACTTAATTAGGACTTAAATAATGATGTACGATTAATCGCTCTGTTTCAGCCTTTGAAAGGATCTTCACTCCAAATCTGATGGAAGCTATGTTTCGGAAAGTAGCAACGAACAAGTGCGTTAATTCTTGTTCTATTGGAAATGTGACGGATCCATCGTGTTCTTCTCTCTTCTGCTCGCGAACTTGTTCTGAGATGAGACATTGCACCAGCTTCTGTATCCATCCTCAGGACTTTGCCAGTTCCCATCCGTGCATCTGTGAACTGTTGGCCATGCCAGCTGCAGCAGCCTCCGAATCCATCTACAGAGATGAAGTAGGAGCAAGCTACTGGGAACTGGTTATCTGAAACAGAACTTACTGTACTACTACTAATAATAATAATAATCTTTTCTTTACTGAAGCGCCTGACAAACGCACTGCGCTGTACATTCACATGTTATGCAATTTAAATCTTAACTACTAACAGAACAGACAGCCTGCAATACAACGGCGCTAATAGCAGCCTACAAAGCATATCCGCCCAACGGGGGCTCGAACTCGGTACCTCTCGCTCTCTATTCATCAGATATACTTTTTAGGAAAGACTATAAATAGCAGTTTGCATTACTTTTGTGCCATATACGCACCTATTGTTGAGATAGATAAACTGGAAAGTGTGTTTCTGGTATATGCTTGATGTTGGCAACATATACTTATTTAATCATACTCATTTACTGATGCGTGACGGCCTTCATTTGAATGAACTGTCTGATTCATGTGGCAACGCGTCGAGTTAAAGATTCTGAATTGGGATTTTGCCTGTTTAGAACAGTGGTTTCAGACAGACAGCAGATTCCTTACCTGTACCACATGGTAGGATTGGTTGTTCCATTTGTATCCACACCACAACAACGCAAAGAGAGATTTTCATTGCCTGGGCCATCTACCTGGAAACACTGAAGCCATCAGTCCGGAAATAGGCCATGGGATTTTTAATGAGCTTTTGGAACTGTCTTGTTCCTTTCGCAGTGTCCATTGGCTGGTGGATGGCAGCGCCTATCAGTACATATTTGTGAGGGAGCTATACAAATGTCATACAATTACATATATGTAATTATAACGGATCCTCAATGATAGCAATTTCTGAATTCACGCAAACTACAAGTTAGACCCGCTAGGTATCACATCTACCATTCGTGATTTAAAATTGAATTTATGTCATTTGTCATAGTTCGAGCCACTTCAATGTCTGGGAAGGGTCGAACATCGTAATATGTTGATTGTTTTTACCTTTTAACACCTTTTATCATTCATTTGAGCCATTGGCTTTAGATAGGCTTCGAAGGACGAGAACTTTAATTTGAATAAATTAAGTTATATTGCAGCCAACTTTCGTTGCAGCTATAGTTGAATATTAATAGTTTTATATTGTTCTATATAACTGCACTCTCTGCTTAGTTTTTGAATATAAATATGCATAATTTCTGCTTTATGCGTTTAATTATTAATAGGATGTCATTAAGTAAGGTTGTCTACATTTGCCTCACATATTATGCCATCGTATGCATAGGCATCAACTATTTTGGTATGAGAAACTTTGTATATGAGAGACTGAGAGAGTTGTATCGCTGTAAAACTGTGCACTTGGATTTAATTTTAAATCAACTAAGTCAATGAATGCAGGGAATTTGTGTTAATCATAACAGCGTTTTTTAAGTCTACGATTGTAAATTCTCAACCATAAGCTTAGAAGCATCACCTGAAAGCAGAGGCTTTGAAACTGTCATTAGGTAATCGTGAACTGGGTATCAACGTCGACTATAATTATACAGTGTTGGATTCGCAAAGGGTTACAGGTCATTACCTCTCTATATATGTGGCCTACCAATTAACTCATTCATGCCTTAGCTATGAGGTCTATTAACCTAGCACATTTTCTTGTAATTGCCTTCTATATTTAATTATTTGAAATGTATGGAAAGATTAAATGGCAAATTATTTGTTTGCTGCAACAAATATCTATATCTTGGCGGACTGATCTTTAGATATTGACCTGATTACGCGTTAGTGTTGGTGCGCCATCGGCCTGTGTTTTGTGTATGAAACTATGCTCTATTTAAATTATTCAATACAGTTGTATCGAAATACTTACTTTGTCTAAGAATATTTGCTTGAATCCCGGGCTACCACGACTGAAGAGCGTTTAAATGCTTGATGCATGTTGTCTATTGCAAATGACATTGCAAGGCAGCTCTCGTTTGACCAAACTGTACGTGAATATGTTGCTAGAAAATTCAGAAAAAAAGTGTTTTGTTAAATGTATGATGCAATATGACTGTATTCTCATAAGGGTTTTCCATGTCTAGTCTAGTTGTTGCAAATGTAGACGGACATAATCCCCTAGACATAATCCCTTCGGACAGAATCCACTGGACGTAATCCCCAAGCTATAAGACATAATCCGGCCAGGCTATAGGATAATATAATGACCACTAACAGTGGAAACAGACGCCAAATATAATTATGAGAACAGACGTAACCTGCCTGTCCTTTTTCAGTTAGGCTAACGAGGTTCTTTTTAGTGAGGTACTCAAATTGCATGAATACAGACATGTATATTGTATAAGGCGCTGTAATATCCCATCATCCCATGTATATAAAAAATATAAATAAATACATACACACGCATATATATATATATAATATTATGCATGAATCACTGTTTACAATATAATGAATTACGACGTTCTTTGTCTTGCACGCGGTAGGCGCTATTATTATTATTATTATTATTATTATTATTATTATTATTATTATTATTATTATTATTATTATTATTATTATTATTATTATTATATCTTTCATCACGCTCTTTCACTGTCAATGTCGCTGGTCACTCATCTAATCCGCACACCCTCACCTGCGGTGTTCCTCAAGGGTCTGTTCTCGGTCCTCTGCTGTTCATTCTTTACACCTCCCCACTCAGCAAACTCATTTCCTCATCCTCTGCCGATCATCACCTCTATGTCGACGACATACAACTCTTCATTTCTTTCTCCCTCACTCCCTTCCAGACGCATTAAATCCTCTACGCAACACAAATCACCCAGATTTCAGCCTGGATGACCGCTAATCTGCTCTGCCTTAACCCCTCAAAAACAATTCCTCATTATTGGCCTCCGCGAGCAATTAAACAAACTTGCCTATACCTCCCGATCTTTGTCCAAACGATCTCGCATCTCCTGCACCTTACTCTAATCCTGTCCGCAATCTTGGAATCATCATCTATAAAAACCTCACCTTTTCCGACCACATCAGCCAGCTATCTCGCACCTGCTATATGCACATCCGCGACCTTCGTCGATTGCCCCAACACTTGACTACAAGACTGTATGCACAATAGCCACCTCAATTGTTCATTCCAAACTCGACAACTGTAATTCCATCTTTTACAACATCGACTCTTCTCAAATCAAACGCCTGCAAACAGTCCAGAACGCTCTCGCCCGCGCAGTCACCAAAACTCCCAAACACCACCACATAACCCCTGTTCTCAAATCACTTCATTGGCTAAAGTCCCTCAGCGCATCCATTACAAAATAGTATCTCTTACCTACAATGCCCTTCAAACGTCTAAACCCTCTTACAATCGCCAGCTATTCACCATCCAACCGCCTGGGTCTACTTGCTCATCATCATACCTTTCTCTATCCCGGCCTCCAGTCTCATCGTCTCTGAAATTCTGCAACCGCTCCTTAGTCTATGCGGACTCCCAAAAGATTTCCGCCAGTTTGCTCATCCTCCTGTCTCGCCTCTTAACTCAACCTCTCCTCCGCTTGCACTCTCCTCTTCTGCTTTCCACTCACGACTGAAAACCGAACTCTTGAAGATATCCTATTCTGATTCCACTCCTGCGCCACCACACGACCACCATCATCACCGATTTCCACCGTAGCACCATGCTGTCTCCTTGGCTTGACCTCCCGGATTTTGACCTGGCACCGAAACGAACAGGGGAGTTTGGCTATTGCGGACTTGATTTGATTCATTCATTCATTTCAGAGATTTATATAGCGCCCCTTCAAGATTATCTACTCAGAAGCGCTATAACAATGAAAATTATAATTAGATCAGATAAAAGAGTTTAACTAAGTAGGCAATGAGCTAATCCAAAGATAATGCCGCTGATAAACATAGAACATACTGTTTTCCCGGCCTAAATTTGTCTTAAACTTTGCAGAGGGTGTGTAGCAGGACAATTGGTTTCAACTGCAAGGTAAAAAAAATCTCTTTGGACATGTTTAACCAAATATACAAAAATGAAAATCATTGTATCGTTAAAGTTTGTACTTGTAAACCTCTGACCATCGATTGAGTAGAATTTGTTTAAACGTAGTGTCATCAAATTCATCGCTTCGCCTGACAGATCGCTTCACAGAAGCTACTTAGTATGTATGTGTGCTGCGAAAGAACACATTTTGTACTGTTTCTGTCCTCTCTTCAGTCTTAATATGTATCTCTCTCAATGCATCTCTGCTTATCCGTAATTTCACTGTCTTTCGTTTTCTTACTTTCCTTCTTTATCTGTTTATCAATCCATCTATCCATCCATCTATCCATCCATCCATCCATCCATCCATCCATCCATCCATCCATCCATCCATCCATCCATCCATCCATCCATCCATCCATCCATCCATCCATCCATCCATCCATCCATCCATCCATCCATCCATCCATCCATCCATCCATCCATCCATCCATCCATCCATCCATCCATCCATCCATCCATCCATCCATCCATCCATCCATCCATCCATCCATCCATCCATCCATCCATCCATCCATCCATCCATCCATCCATCCATCCATCCATCCATCCATCCATCCATCCATCCATCCATCCATCCATCCATCCATCCATCCATCCATCCATCCATCCATCCATCCATCCATCCATCCATCCATCCATCCATCCATCCATCCATCCATCCATCCATCCATCCATCCATCCATCCATCCATCCATCCATCCATCCATCCATCCATCCATCCATCCATCCATCCATCCATCCATCCATCCATCCATCCATCCATCCATCCATCCATCCATCCATCCATCCATCCATCCATCCATCCATCCATCCATCCATCCACCTTTCCATGCATTTATAATTTTATCTATCTCTATAGCTACTTCTATATTGTGCTCTCTATCTCCCTCTCGTTTTCACTATTTTTCTGCACAATGTTGGATATCACGGCAAGTTAATCCCCGTTTCCCACTTCACGTTCATGGCCCAAATTTTAAAATTAGTAAACAGTGTATTATAATATTTTTAAATTGC
This sequence comes from Aporrectodea caliginosa, assembly GCA_020284085.1. Classification (NCBI taxonomy): domain Eukaryota; kingdom Metazoa; phylum Annelida; class Clitellata; order Crassiclitellata; family Lumbricidae; genus Aporrectodea; species Aporrectodea caliginosa. The sequence continues at coordinate 457,449 of JACEVL010000814.1, forward strand.
TGCAGTTGTATGAAATGTGACCAGAGTTAGTCACCGTAAGAAGTGTGAACTCCATTCTTTTTCTTATAAATTATTATGAAGATGTCCGCATGGTCATCCTTCGCTAGACGTCTACAGACAATTTTCACAGTGTTTACCATGTTTTCCAATAATCCGCCAGAGACCCAAGATAAATTTAGATTCACAGTGTCAATTCAGCTTTAATCGATAAACTGGCCATGAAGCTAACAGTCACATACTGTCTAGCTGCAGGGTTCGATACATCATGACAAAGTCAACAACTTTAAAGGTTATCTTCTAAGCGGCGTCATTTCTCTTAAGTGATCTACAATAAAAAAAAACATAGATATACTCCCAAAATTAATGATAAAATGCAAATGCTCATTTATTTTTGCCATAATTACATTTAAGGTGATATTCGTTTTACTCGTGAGTAGAAGCTTCAATCCTATTAAGCCTTACACTATAGCTCGCATTGCTTTCTGAATATAACCACAGGGAATAGCTTCTGCACTCTATAAGCATTTGATGGTGTATATATATATATGATATTTCTTGTCAAATTATATCTGACTTTGCCAGAATGATTTTGAAGAGTCTTGTATGCACAAAGATTGCCAGCTTCCGATGAGTAAGTGCTAAGGTAAATGCCAAATAATAATTGCGTAATGGCATTGAAAGCTGCCTAAACACTGCATGTTTGCCTGTGCTTTCATTTTATCTGCTTTGTGTGCATGTAAAGGAAAGCTTCTCGATGAACTGATGCTAAGGTAAATACCAACTGATATTTTCTACCCTGACATTGAATTCTGACTGAGCGTTAAATTCTTTGTGCGCCGTTGGATTTGAACCTGTCTATTTGCCTGTTTCTGGCCATACAAATCGATACCATTCGCACATTTTCTCTGTAGTTACATACCAAACCACGGCGATTATTTTATTGGCTGTCGGAGTCTATTTTTTCGGCATGTCGATTCGAGTTCCTTTCCAAATTTAGATTCTTCAATACAGTGTTTTCTCTCCGGTCTCTTCTTCCTAAACGCGCCAACGATTATTCGACATTGATCGGTGACATCAAAGAGAAGTAAAGTACTGTAAAGAATGCACTTCTGATGCAGAAACGGTCTTTGCAGTTTCTAAAAAACCTTCGTTTGAATTAAAGAGTCTTTTAATAAGGTTTTAATTTCTATAGCGGGCAGAGGATTTGACCTACATTGCACCAAAAATCTAGCGACGATTTCATTCAACTCAAAAAACAAGTACCCATATTGTTGCCTTGAGTCTAGATCAGAAGGAAATAATACTGATGAAATTTTTGTTACAGAGACTGAAGTCTTACATCGTACTTTCCGAGAAATTCTTTCCCTGCGCGTTTTGGAGTTGTTTGAAAGGCACTGCACAAGTGCTTTGGCACATTAAATTACATTGTAGTTGCTAGCGTTTTAGGTCATCTTTGATCGTCGTAAATTATAACTCTGTCTTCCTCCCTTTTTGATCTATCCGCAAACTAGATATTCTAATCTTTTCCCGGGCTATCTCTGTTTCATTCGCTTCGATCTTCTGCTTTTCTATTTTCTCCTACAGTCACTGTCTCTGTCTGTCTCTGTCTGTCTGTCCGTATGCCTATCTGTGTCTTTATCTTTGTGCTTCTCCGTCTCCCTGAATGAGCCAAGACTCACCAACTGATGAAGTTTCATGCCCAAGAACAATTATGACTGTTCATCAGCATGGGAATTTATCAGTTTCCACTCCTGACCCAGAGAAGAATTGTAGGCAAAGACTTCAATTATCCTTAACAAATGGTATCAATATATCCAGGATTTAAACATTGTAGTCGATCATTATGTTTATAGCAGACTTCACATAATGATACTCTTAGTCTCTTTGCTATTTCTGCTTCACCTTATCACGCTGCCTAGAAAACAGTGAACAGACTATCGTTCTAATTAGTCAAGATATTGCTGACCTTCTCCATCCAAATCTACACGTGATCCAAAATTCGCTCGCAGGAGCTGTCACCAGGACACTAGAGCATCACCATATCACTCTTCTTGATTCTTAAATAACTCCACTGGATGAAGATCCTTGAGAGATGCTCTTAGGGATTGAGAACGTCAGATTACATGTTTCTTTATTTTATGAAATAACCACAATCTCATTCATTAACATATTGGCGAAGCTAACACGGGAACACTTCCCAGTACGCTGTCTCCTCCTGAAATGTTCCTCATCAACCGATATATCATTTATCCACTACCTTATTCGGCTAAAACTCCAACACACAACGATGTGACGAAGCATTTCCGGAAATGGTAACTCTAAACTCTAACTCCAGCAGGCTACTGGAAACTGTAAGGCAACCCAATATCGACCGCTCGATGGTCGATATAAGGAACATAAAACGGAAAACGTCGATATATCTTTGTTTATCTTTGTTTATTATGATCTCCAGTTGCGCGTAGCTATCGCTGGCAGAACTGTATATGGAGATTGGAGAAGTGAGACGTTGTGTTTTTCCTACTATGATGACTCCTGAAGCGTTGCTTATCGTGCTGCTAACTGCAACCGGTAAGTATTAAACTGTTGCTGCTTTTGTTGCTGAATGCAACGTTAGGTGTTGTTTATGCAGCTAACTGCGAACAGTAGATGTTAAGCGGTTAGTGTCTATTTTGCTAAATTTAAGTGCTCCGTTTAGATTGCTAATTGCAATCGGTATTCGATAAAAAAAAAACTGTTGTTTATGTTGTTAAAAGAGACTAGTATTTGTTATATGCTGTTGCTGTCTGTGTTGCTAAATAAATTAGTAAATTTAGATACTTTCTTCTGTGTCTAACTGCATTTGTTAGGGGAACTTGGTAAGAAGAAGGTTTAAAAGTCAAAATTTCTTGTAAAATTGATCGTTTTCAGAGTTATGCTGGAAAGAACGCAGTATAGACGCACTGAAAGTCACATCAACACCAGGTTAATGTTCATCAGCTCTCTTGTCATCATATCTCGTCGTATCTAGCTATTATAAATCATTCACCGGTGCTTATACTTCCACGAGTTTCTTTTTTACTTTATCACTCCGATTTAGCAAAGTAAACCACAGTAATATGGGCCTGATATATTAAATTATATACTTGCGAGTCAATAAACAATACATACAGAACAGACGTATTATAGATGGATGCTCGCATACGTAGCTAATGTGCACATAATAATTATGTAGGCATAATAATACGTTTAATGATAAAAGTAGATGACACCGCATTTGGGTACAAGATGACGGAAATGACATGTATGCATGCAAGTATGAATCTGGACTTTTACATAGCGCCTTTTCTACCTTTCAAAAGCACTGAACCATAGCTTTCAACCTCACAGCGTTTGAAAGCATTCATATATATGATAAATCTTTTCAGTTCCTATGTGAGGCATTTAAGACGCGCTATGCAACGCATCTTCAGACACACATACTTTATATGCATTATGCAAGAGCTACTTTCAAATAGTGCTTTGCCTTAAAGGCTTAATATGTATAGTAGAATAGAGCGCAAAATGAAAACTATGTGAATTTAATAAGTGACTTACCTAGATCTGGAATTTTATCTTCAGACGGTTGAACGCGGACACCTACATTTTGTTTCTAGATTATCTGGAAATCATCGATGCCCGGTTTGCTCCTGTACCGACGAACATCAGTTTGTCTACAGTTCACAATCTCGTCTTGAACTTTCAAGCCGACCAAGAGGCTCATGTCTACTTAATTGGCGTCAACAATCAAACTGCTTATGAATTCGTATTTGGCGTCGGCTCATCCGCCATTGGCTTCAAGCGAGTATTGTTTCATTAAATGTATTGCTAAGCGTATGCATGTATGTACATATATGTATGCATGTATGCACATATATGTATGTACGTATGCATGTATGCATATGTATGTATTCGAGCCTGGGTTTGGTGCGAGACCGCTACTCGCGGCCGACTCCTGTAGTATCAGGCTATCGCGTAAATTCCGGGTTGGTGTGGAATCGCTAGGTCGCTCTCTCCCAAGGACGAGGTTGGGATCCTTTCATGCTACCAGGTCGCCAGAAGAACCCAGGACCTCGATCAGACTGTATTGTATTGTATTGTATTTACAGATAATATTATGTATACTGCAGATTCTACAGCGTCTCTAACAGTTCGATCTAATCAGAGGCGCTCTCAGTGCGAAAAGCCCCGCGAGAAAAGAAAAGTCTTAAGAGTGCGGGCAGAAACAGAAGTACCCCCAGTCAAGATCATAGAGCGAGTCATAGAGGGAAGATCGTTCCAGAGCAAAGGGTCAACAGACGCATAAGCGCGGTATTGGGCAGTAGCATACCCAGTCCGAATGCCTGTAAGAACTTCACGTTGTTTGTAGAACGCACTGTTCTCTTTCGCGCGGGTACAAAGGTCTATATTGGGCAAGCATAGGTTATCTTCTCCGGTTCATCATGGAAGGCATTCATCGCGTCCTGACGCGTTTCCAGCCATCCACTCTATCACGGAGTCTGGAAGAACGTGCACTGTGTATCCACAACACAAGGCCAAGCTTGTTGGCAAGGCTACTAGTGGTGTGGTGGAGCAGACGCATTACCTGGTCCGGTGTAGACACACCACAGGGATGAAAACTCAGCAGGAGCAGGAAGCTTTCTGTTGAAGAGACTCGGTCCCCCTCTCGTCCGTACATGAGCTATTTTTTGTCAGGTCATCGAGGTTGTCTTTCAACTGGGTATATGGTGAAGCCAAGCTCGTCCCACGCTAGTTGACAGTATATCGCGCCTTGTCTGTTTTATGTATGATTGATTTAGGCTTTCTTGATGACTGTAGGATTTAGATTGTTTAACCAGGTTGCTACCTTTGGGGAGCTTGGCTGCGTATAATGCAACTGGATTCGCCGGTGATAACTTCACCGGTATAAACCACTCAAACTGGGTGTGGATCTGTTGGCAAAATGGAACCATATCGTCCGGGTTGGGACAAGCGGTTGGAGCAAATGTCAAACTGGTCTATCTAAACATAAATCCAATTCAAATTGCGACATTCAAGGTCGGCGGTTGGGAGAAAATGTGGGCCAACTGGACGATTCCTTACAGTCAATTCGCAGGCAAGATTTGCTGTGATTATATATACATGTGTGTATGTTTGTATGAAACGTTTAATATAGCGCCTATTTCAAACATCCACAGGAGCTGATAACACTAGTTGGCACACAGATTATAGGCCTAGTTATCGTGATTATTAAATCTGTTATTTATTGCTAGTTTGTAACCGGTTTTTAAATGAATGGGTCATTGCAAATTCATTACTTTGAGGCTTAAGAAAACTCATAATCATAATTTTGTTACTATTATTATTAAAAATGCCTCTGATGAGTTTGAATAAAGACGTTCAAATAAGCGCTTACCTTTATATTAACTTAATCTTTTAGTCCCTTACGGTGTCTTACCCTAAATAATAATAAACAAATGCATTCCCTACTGGTCCATTTTATTTAACCTACCTTACTGCCTTACCTAACGTATACTGCTTTATCATTCCGTTTGCCCATCTCGTAATAAATGATACAAAGATACAAAGTCTTACGAAAAACCCGGAAGCTCACCTAACCTTCTTTGCTTTAGCTTAATTTGCCATCATCGAAGAACTTCTGGTAAGGAATCGTGTTTTTTTTGACAGATCCAAGTGACAATGCCACCGATGTCGAAGAATTTCTACCTGACAGAGGTAGGCTATGTGCTACGATTGGTAATTTTTTTAAATTGTTAGGTTCACAAATCCTGACTGTCAACAACTTGAACGAGGAGTTCGTACAAGAAGATGCATGCCACACATCGCGAGACATAGAGTTTCTCATGCGCTGAATTCTGTTGACTTTAATATCTTAGTTGCATGTAGCAAAGATTGAGTTGGCAAATCAAGGCGAGCGTAGACAAGGGAGCAGGATACGGACTTTGATAGGAGTAGACCTTGTGAGCTGTAATGTCGTGTTATGATACAAACAAGATTGACATTGGTTTGTCATATTGAAGTCGAAATATGAGATCCCTATTTAAAGTATCCCCAAGTACTTTCATAGCTTTCGATAACGCAGCATCAGGGTCGGCATGGTCATAGCTAGAAAAAGAGAAAGAACTTAAACTGTCTATACTCTGTACGTCACACTCTTAAGCAGTCTAATAGCAGTGTAGATGCTATCGACCTGATATTATCTAAAACTCTTTGTGTCTACAAAACATGCCAGCACACGATCATATCTCATCGCTGGCGTTAGACTTCAGCGCTGCGCCTATCAATAAAATCTATGCTACATCGGGGAAAAAATGAACTAATGGGTTAATGAGTTAACCGATTAGGGCCTAAATGAAGATTGAAATAATTAATAATTAAAATAAAATATTTAATAATTAACCAATAAGTTGATCTATTAATAAATTAATTCATTAACTCATTAGCTAATTTACTCATAGACCTGTTATAAATATTGATGCACTAATTAGACCTTTCAAGAACTTCGGTTGTAGACGTAAGGAGGCGAATGGAAATCATCTCTCTCTACCATTTAATTAGAATGATGGTATAAGTGGCATAAGGTATGGGTAAATAATAGGTTTAAGTTAGAAGTCTAAAACTGTCCTTACGAACTTACGATTATATTTACCGCTAAGAAGATGACAAAATGGCATTTACATGTAAATGAAATCAAAGGTGATACTAGCGAAACTGCAGCCTATAGGCCCACCTTTTCATGACGACAAAAACAATCACGATTCATGATGATGATGATCAATGACGAGTACAGTCGATGCTACAATTAAAACTATGATGATAATGCTAAATAATTTGTTGCATTCATTTCAGTCAACGGTTCAGCGTTTTGCAAAGGTAAGTTGTGCGTATAACTATTCTGTTAGAGACATTTTCGCTATTAGCGATCTCCGCGATTGTTTGTGAGTTTGTAAGCGTATGCGAATCTCAGCTACGACGTTCCTAGTCGTCTTCGATAAGAATGTTTTGTCCTCATTTAATTAACTATTGCTTAATGTCATAATAATAGAAATCACAATAAAATCCGTCATTATTTGGAATATTACTGTTATTATTTATTATTAATGATAATTAACTGTTCTTATCATTTCACTGGGGCACATATGATCCTTGGAGACCTAAAGAAACTGTAGAAGATAGACTGATAATTATATGCAACAAGAAGCAATGGAATCTTTTCTCCAGTCAGCTGAGAATGTTCACGTTTCAAGAAAAAATGTAAAGTCTGTTCTGCAGCGTTTAGCACTTTCACTGACACCACGATGCTTGATAAATTTTCGTTTTTGCAGTTACATGTACAAAGTTACAGAGGCGTTAACCTTTTGCATAAACAAAGACGCGTTAGATTTTGAATGTTACTTTTAGGCATAGAATTTCCACAGCTGTCCTCCCTAGATGGCGAGGTCGATCTTGGCGTCAGTCTTCTTGGGCGATCATCGATAATCTTTGAAGTGAAGAATTTGCTTAACAACACCATGAACGTCAGTCTACTTTCGACAGA
>JACEVL010000814.1:470000-512500 GCA_020284085.1 Aporrectodea caliginosa
TTAACTGTGCATTGGAATTTAATTTTAAATCGACCTAACAGAATGAAACCTTCAAATTTTTGCTAATCATAACAGCGGATTTCAAGTCTACGATAGTTAATTCTCAACTATAAGCTTAGAAGCATCACCACAAAGCAAAAGACTACAGCAGAATGTATCAATATTTAGTGATAATGCAAATATATAATATATGGTGAAAACACAGACAATATTATTATAGATATGTATAATTTGATAAATATTTCCTTAAGGGTGTAGCTATCCATGGACATGATACTAGAGCATCCTGTAAATATCGAACCCCAGGGGCACGAACCAGGACTAAGCAGTTCTCAATTAAATGCTCAGGTCCACCACTTTGGGATTCTCTTTCTCTAAATTTAATAAATATATTACACATGGCTCAATTTAAAGCTCAACTGAAACAGTCATTATCTCTTGAACACATAAAAAGAATATGACTCGATAGATTGTACCTTAGTTAAGATTGTTTATAATGTACAACTGTGAACATTATAATCTGTTTTGTTTTGATTTTGTTTGTTTGTTTTAAATCTTGTACTGCAATATTTTGTTATTTTGTTGTTTTGGCGATGATTTAGCCCTAACATTGTTATTTAAGTTGAATTTTCTATAACTATATGATCATAAAAATTGTCTTGCCATCAGTAAATGTAATATGGAAAAGGGGCAGCCCTGCAATAGCGGATTATTTTATCCTTTAGGGCTGTCCTGTTGACGGCATCAGCAGATTAAAAAAATTTTTAAACGACTGATTGTTAATTAATTGTGCTGTTGTTGATTCAATAAACGGTTGATATATAATCGCCAGCAAGGTCGAATACGATCACCAGAAGGCAGTTTGAACTGAGTAAACACCCGTTTACACTTATACAATACAATACAATACAAATGAACATTTATAGCGCGCTTTAACAAGACAAGTCTTGCACGAGAGCGCGTTTCGCTACATTCTTAGTCATAGTGCAAGGTAAACAGGTAGGTTTTTAATTTTGTTTTAAACTGTGCAACAGATATGCACTGTCGAACTGAAGGTGGAAGACGGTTCCATTCAAAGGGTCCTGAGATAGAGAAAGCACGGTTTCCAAACTTCCGGTTTGTGCGAAGTACGGTGAAATCCCCTCTCGTCGACGATCGGAGTCCTCTAGTATTGAAAAGTGAACATGGCGTGACCATGGATGCCATGTATGAAGGAGAGGTTCCAGAGTGAATGTGATACATGAGGAGGCAGATTTTGAAGGTGATACGGGCGCTGATGGGAAGCCAGTGAAGTTGTTGCAGTGTAGAAGTGATGTGATCTCTTGGACCAAGATCTTTTATTAGGCGAGCGGCGGTGTGTAGAACTGAGGTTAAGGGTTGCAGTGTCGATGAAGGAAGACCGGATAGGACAGAGTTGCAGTAGTCGAGGCGAGAGATGACGAGAGCTTGGACGAGGATACGAAGGCAGGTTTCGTCGAGGCAGCGTTTCACTTGTCGGATTCGGCGAAGGTGAAAATAGCATGCTTTGGCGACGGAAGAGATGTGTTGAGTCATGTTTAGGCTGCTGTTTAGCAGAACGCCGAGGTCACGAACGACATCAGATGGTAGAATGGTGCAGTTAGACTCGAGATGAAGAGATTTTATTTGTTTATCATCGTCCGGTCGGCTTCGACGGTCGAACCAAATGAGTTCTGTTTTGGTGGCATTTAGCTTCAGACGCATAGATGCGCACCAGGTCTGAATGTCACGGACGCATTCCGCAATTTTATTTTATTTATCTTATACACGTGTCATCCGTAGCCATGGAAAACTATAGTTGGACCTAATGATCGCATGCTAGAAACGACTCTAGTTAATGGATTCGTATCTGGCTGGTGAGTTTGTGTCTACATCGACTGTCCGTTTCGGGGAGGTTCGCGTTGGGCGACTCAAACCCTAGAATTTGTGGACCTTCGAATGCACAATACAGGAACTAGCTGTAGACTACACAGAGCAGCGAGTTTCGATAGCTACACTTCTGTGGCAGAGTGGTACAGGATGAAGAAAACGTGTGCTGAAATAGGCTCCATTTGCACCGCAGCGAGATTCTAAACCTACAGATGGACTGCAGAGTGGAGTCTAGGACGAACAAGTAGGCCTCCGTGTACTGAAACAAGCGAATATAACAACAGAGGAACTAGTTGTAGAACAGCGAGATTCCATAGCTACACCTCGACGGAAGATTGGACTCCAGGACGGACAATTACGCACACCGAAGCAAGCAAACTGCGCTTCATGCTAAGATTCAGACACAGGTCACACAACTACAACAGTCGATTGCAGCAATGTTGAATATGAATTCAGTGCAGTGATCGCAGATCAGACTACTACAGCAGGCGTTCGTTACTTTGCAGGCCTTTTGACGGAACAGGAACATAAATTGCAACAGTTCTGCAGTCAGCATGAACGCTTGACGGTCAGATGGCTGCACTCCCTCAGTTGGATTGTCTAATGCAGGACATACTAATGCACAGCTGACGAAAGTGTAACGCTCTATTGACACACCTGTTGGGAATTTTGATGCCCAAGTGGATGAGATGAACGCGCTGAAACAGGGAAATACGACACTTCGGACAACGGCTACAGGACGACAGTTATCATTAGCCGGACTTCTTCTGACAAATTCGGCCTTTTATTGCTGCGCTTGAGCAAGCAAATCTTACAATACAGACTCAGTCGAATGAACAGCATCACTCTGTTTAACACAGGATTTGCAGATCAACGAACTGAAGCAAGCGAGTGTCTCTCTGTATGATCACCTTCAGAAAAAATCGGCGCAGCAACAGCAAACAGTTGTAGCACTTCTGAGAACCACCGATGCCCAGGTTGACCAAATGAGTACCATGAAACAGGAGAAATTAGCTCTGCACGCACAAATAGTTGAACTACGGCAATCGATTTCAGCAATTCTTACGGCAGAAAGAGTTCAAAATGGCCAAATCGGTGCACTCAATCAGGCATAATTATGCTAGTCGACAGGCACAAATTCTGACAGCAGCTACACAACAAGTAGGCCTACAATGAAGTGCAACTTTGATAAGGACCAAAGAAGCGTATTCTGATGGTCATATCAGTGCACTCCGACAAGAAAATATCACTGTTCAGGTGCAGGCGCTCGTCAGTTGCAATCTGTCGCAGCACTTACATGGGTGATTGAAGTGCAAGAATTGGATATCACTCGACTGAAATAAGTCAATGTCACTCTTCAATCGCAGCTTAAAGAACATTCACAGTCGACATTGCTGCACTTCGTAGAGCAAACGTAGCGCAAGATTTACAGATTATTGCATTGAAGCAGATCGACGCCAAACAACAAATGATGGAGCAACATATATCAATTATTGCGAAACATGCAACTCATCAGGATTAAATTCGAATAAATACGCCGTATTGTATGGTTAATAGGTATACTTTATCACGGCAACAAACGTTTTGTAGATCTGTATTAATTGATCTTTATTATGCAAACAATTCGACATTCTAAAATAAAAGTAGTGTTTAACAAAAGTTTAGATTGACATTAGCTAGAGTACACCTCTACATAATCATAACAATTCTTTTCGTGTACTTTAACACTTTAAAACGATCGTGTACTAAAACTTCTAAAAGTGACTGGGAAACCAATGCAGCTCATTGCTAAAGTGTTACAAGTAAATCATAGGACGCTAGGTCAATGCCGTGTGAGACACCTAAAAAGGTTTAAAATTAAATGATAGTAGGTCTATTGGCGTCTTTAACAACAGTAATTCAGTCATTCTGATACCAGTAACTAGTAAGCTAATGTTTTACCTAATTACGAATTGGTTTTGGTACGTCATTAGTTGATGCCCGCTTGCATTAAATAACCTAGTGTTGGGTGTTAAAAGAATCGGGTGAACGTACCTAAGTAAAGGGAAAAGTATATAGGACTTAATGTAGGCCTACTTAAGTAAAAGTAACTGTAGTCATCAAAAATGTTACTTTCGAAAAGTAAAAAGTATTCTTCCAAATAATGTTTCTAAAGTAAAAAGTAAAAGTACTGAGTCTTAGTTGGACCCATTTTTTTATTTTCAAGAAGACTAAATCATTCAAAATTAAACTAAACGATATCCAGACAGGATAAGGTTATATACAAATGACACACACACACGCGCGCGCACACACACACACACACACACACACACACACACACACACACACACACATATATATATATATATATATATATATTATATATATATATATACAACGCGATCTAATTTACTATCTAACTAAATACAGCTATTTGTCAAAAGTCATACATTTTATGTGCGGTAAAATCTCTCTTTACCCTTTGTCGTACCATTTTGTTTTGTTTCTGATACTCTATCCAACGACATTGCCCGGACTGGCTTCGCGATAGCTCTCAAACCCTCTATAGGCTATATGCAATGTAACTGATAGCGGTGTGTCTATCTGATTTTGGGCCAATAAACCAATATAATAATAATTTCGCATTTATTTTCCAAGCTACACAGGAATAGCCGCCACAAGTCACATGTTTTGGTTGAAACCTTTCTATTGGTCATAGCTAGAAATTACCAGAATCTATGAATAATTTTTACCGTAGGCCTACTTTCCAACAGTGGCAGCGAATCAGATTAGAAAAACTCGCTCACTGGATCTGTCTGAAAGACGTTTATTTATTATTGTAATTAGGGGGTCTACATAAACATTGTAATTTGTTTATTCAATGCAATGCTGCGGTTTTTTCTTTGCCACTTCTTAGCTCGGCATTCTTGCGAATAATTGTGATTGTTAAAACACCTTTCATATTTTATCATAACTTTTCCTTTTTTAGTATCTTTGGACTTTTTGGTACACTTTTGGTCAATCTTGGGATTTTTCTGGCAAGTTCTTGGGATTTAAGAAAATGGAGAGTCGTAGCACTGAATGTCTTCAAGATTTAGCTGTTTATCTCGCGACTTTTGAGCTACTTTTTGCTGTGATTTGGCGACCAAGCGCTTCCCAAATCTGACAACCCTGCCTCAACTTTTAGTGTCTTTGTTACATTATCGCAATTTGTTCAGCTTGACAATAGATTTTTGTAAAATTACCGTTATTATACGGGTTTAGTAGAGTTACATTCGCTTCTCTTGTTAATTTTCTGTCTAGGCATATTTTTCTTCAATGTACAGGTTGATTTGATACAAAATAATCTGTGAAACTGTATTATAGCGTATTCGATTATTTCATTGCTTGTATGAAATAAATTTAGTGTATTTAATTATTTCAATACCATTCCAGAGGTACAGGTTAAATAGTAGTTTAGGTTGCTAAATTAAATACCAATATTCACAATTCAAACTATGAGTTGGATGACTGATGAAAATGTTTTTCAGTAAACTAGAAGTTGGATGATGATAATCATTTTGACTAGGCGTATAACTATGACCGATTGAATTCTTTTTTTAGACATTTGTTTCTTTCTTTGTAAATGGCTGTGGTATGTCAGCAGTGAGCTCAGTAAACGAATATATGAATTTTCAATATACTAGAAGTTGGATGATTGATGAAAATGAAATGAAATGTTTTTAATGAAATAGAAGTTGAATGGGTGACTTACAATTAAAAAATAATTAAATAGCCTACTCTATTTCTATTCGACTACAATAACTTGAATAATAAAATAAGCTAAACTTCTATCTGGGCTACACATTGTTGATCACGGCTGTTAATGGTCTGGTTTTTTTAGTTTTGGCTTTTTGGCTTAAAAAAAGAAAGAAAATCGCAGAATTTGATTTTTTGTTTTTTTTTTACAAATTTATAAATTAATTGTTAATGACAAAAATGGCGTCGCTTCAACTCTCTTAGCAATTGTTGTATCGTCTTTGTTAATTTCGTTACATGACATTCTACGATTCTACTATTCCAGTTAATTTCATTTATGCATCTGATTAATTTGAACGGTATTTGTGTCATTTTTATGAGTTTATGATCAAAAATAGGAAAATCTTTAAAAGCCAACTTTTCATTTTGAAACATCTTGGTTTTATGCACCTGTGATTGTGATAAATATAACTCTCTGGTGGGCTATTAATGGGTATGCCGATTTTTATTGAAGGACAAGGTTGTGGAGAATGATGAAAAGGTGTTCTTCTTAGACCTACCTACCTACCCATTCGGAAAATCAGTTCAGACTGTAACTTAAATTCGCGTGCATAAATGGTAAACAATCCATACAAATACAGTTTAACTGAAAAAATGTTTCCACGACATAATCATCTTCATGTGCATTCGAAAAAATATGTTGGTGAAAAACCGTACATATGCCATTTATGTGAGAAAGCTTTTGCACAGAAATCTACGCTGACAGACCACACTAGAACCCACACTGGAGAAAAAACATACATGTACAAGTGCAACTTATGTAAGAAAGACTTTACTCAGAAAGCTGATCTCAGAAGGCACAGCAGACTGCACACCGGAGAAAAACCATATCGTTGCAATTTATGTGAGAAAGCTTTTGCACATAAATCCACGCTGACAAACCATACAAGAACACACATTGGAGAGAAACCATACATATGCAATTTTTGTAATAAAGCATTTACACAAAAATGTAATCTGGAAAGACATGAAAGAACACATACTGGAGAAAAACCGTACCTGTGTCATTTTTGTAATAAATCATTTGCACGGAAATGCTCTCTGGAACAACATGAAATAACACACACTGGAGGAAAGCCGCATAAGTGTATTTTATGCAAAGAATCTTTTGCACGGAAAGCCGATCTCAGGAAGCATAGCAGAATCCACACTGGAGAAAAGCCATATCTTTGCAGTTTATGTGATAAAGTATTTGCACAGAAATCTACTCTGAGCGCCCACACAAGAATTCACACTGGAGAAAAACCATACCTATGCAAGTTATGCAACAAAGTGTTTTCATTCCGTGGTGTACTTCATATACATTCAAGAACACACACTGGAGAAAAACCACACCTGTGCAATATTTGTAATAAAGTTTTTGCACGGAAATTCAGTTTGGAACAACATGAAAGAACACACACTGGAGAAAAACCTTACAGGTGTATTTCATGTGAGAAAGACTTTGCATGGAAAAGTAATCTCACAAAGCACAGCAGAGTGCACACTTGAAAAGCATATAAGTGTCATTTCTGTACCAAAGCACTTGTGGAACCCTTTGAAATGCGCTTTAAGATACTTCACTTGAATGCAGAAAAATATTAGTTCAAAAGTTTATCCTTTTAATGGGTCAATTTTAAGACTGTTGTACTGCATTAGCAGATATGAAGATACAAAAATAAATCTGTGATCCAAATATTGAGTGATTCCAGCAGTTTGACAGAAAAAGAAAATGCAGTGCTGAGATTAAAAGAAGGAATAGGCAGGGTCGTTCTTGAAGTGAAAGGAAACACACAGAGCGTGAAAATGAGCTTTTAAAATGTTTGCATGGGAGAAACCTACTGAAATCAGATGGAACATCATGGATCACATTTGGAGTGGTTTCATTTGTAGTAAGAACATGGAACACTGGTAATTAGAATAGGGAAAGTCACCTACGCCTTGGGAACTCAATCCTTAAAGCAATGCTTAAGTGAAGATTTTAAGGAAAGAAAGGTGAAGAAGTACGCTGTTTGAATTCGCCTTTTGTTAAAGGAAGCAGAATGTACTACAAAGAACTTAAGGAAATGTCTTGGAAGAGAGAAAATTGTTGTCACTGGATTTATTGGCGTGTAGGAGAGTAGAACGCTGAAACGCTGAAGAAAATGCTTTAACAAGTATTTTATCCAATGCTGGACATGGTTGTTTCAGTTCAGTCTGTGTGCGTGCTCGTGTTTGCAAAGTTTATCCTCCCAAAGGAGCAATTAACAAACTACAACATTTTTCATTTATGAATCAGTTTCAACATAATTTACTGCATATGATGTTTAATGTTGTTTCCATGTTATTTCATGAGCATGTTCATGTCACCAGATCTTCAGAGAACTCTTGTAAATGTTTTGTTAGCAATGGAATGTGACAGCTGTTCATTGTGATCACTGAACTCTCTGTATCAAATTCTTTGCCTATTAACCTAATTAAATTACCATTGTAAGGGTCATGTAAAGTTATGTTTTTGGCCACATTGGATACTGTATAAATCTTGCACAGCTAACAAAAACTGATGAAACCTGTAATTGATCAAATTCCATCTTGAAATTCTATATGTATTTACGTGAACTTATTCGCTTGGTCTCATCTATGGTTACCATTTATGTTTTTCTTTGATTGACTCTAAATTGATTGTTATTTGAAGTTCAATTTGAAATGTTTCAATTCCAATTATAATTGTAATTGACCACACCTGCTTTCATAATTATTTAGGTTGAAAACATAACTCCAAGTACTTGCCCCTTCTATAACTTCTCAACTGAAACATAGGCTGAATAGATTTCGTATAGGCTACAGAACGATTTAAGTTTATGATTGCCAGAGAATAGATGGCTTAGTAATACCATTTCCTTTTGACAGTGTTTCTTTTATTAACGCCAGTTTGCACAGCTAGACAGATAACCTAGCTTATTTATTACACTGAATAAGGCAAGTTATTTTTTTATTCTGGCAGTAAATAACAATTTAATACTATTTTTTATTCATTTACTTGTGGATTTGTGCACATTTACGAGTAATTTCTTCTCAGTATTACACATGTTACATCTGTATTGCACGTATTGTAGCTAAGTTGTTTTAAGGTCTATTGCTTAAATAAGGTGCGTTATTTTTCTTATTCTGCCAGTAAATGGCCTTTTAGTTCCATTTTTGTTTAGCTGTATTTGGATGGCTGCATGTTTAAGACAATTTCTTCTCAGTTTTGCACATGTTGAGTATTGTAAGTTAAGCTGGTTTAAGGTCTGTTACGTACAGTCGTGTTTTTTCTTCAATTAAGTTATTTCATTAAACGCCATCAGAAATATGGGAAACTCAGTGTAGTTTTTGCTGCAAGGAGTTAATAACGACGTATTATATTGTTGCATATTTAAAATTCTGCGTTAATATTCTGACTGAGGATTTAAGAGTTTTAATTCGACCATTATCTCATTAACATTATGCCCAGAATACTCTAATTTGCACACAACTCTTCTTAAGGTTGATGGTAACTTAGGTAAGTTTCTGTTTCCGTTTTAAACGTTGGAGCTATTAAACAATCCATACAAATACAGTTTAGTTGAAAAAATGTTTTCACGACATAATCAGCTTCATGTGCATTCGAAAAAATATGTTGGTGAAAAACCGTACAAATGCTATTTATGTGAGAAAGCTTTTGCACAGAAATCTAAGCTGACAGACCATACTAGAACCCACACTGGAGAAAAACCATACAAGTGCAACGTATGTAAGAAAGACTTTACACTGAAGGCTGATCTCACAAGGCACAGCAGACTGCACACTGGAGAAAAACCATATCGTTGCAATTTATGTGAGAAAGCTTTTGCACATAAATCTAAGCTGACAGACCATACTAGAACCCACACTGGAGAAAAACCATACAAGTGCAACGTATGTAAGAAAGACTTTACACTGAAGGCTGATCTCACAAGGCACAGCAGACTGCACACTGGAGAAAAACCATATCGTTGCAATTTATGTGAGAAAGCTTTTGCACATAAATCTACGCTGACAAACCATACTAGAACCCACACTGGAGAAAAAACATACAAGTGCAACGTATGTAAGAAAGACTTTACTCGGAAAGCTGATCTCAGAAGGCACAGCAGATTGCACACTGGAGAAAAACCATATCTTTGCAATTTATGTGACAAAGCTTTTGCACATAAATCTACGCTGACAGACCATACTAGAACCCACACTGGAGAAAAAACATACAAGTGCAACGTATGTAAGAAAGACTTTACACGGAAAGGTGATCTCAGAAGGCACAGCAGACTGCACACCGGAGAAAAGCCGTACAATTGCCATTTATGTGTCGAAGCATTTGCACTGAAATGCACTCTGACAAACCATACAAGAACACACACTGGAGAGAAACCATACATATGCAATTTTTGTAATAAATCATTTACACAAAAATGTCATCTGGGAAGACATGAAAGAACGCATACTGGAGAAAAACCGTACCTGTGTCATTTTTGTAATAAATCATTTGCACAGAAATGCTCTCTGGAACAACATGAAAGAACACACACTGGAGGAAAGCCGCATAAGTGTATTTCATGCAAAGCATCTTTTATACAGAAAGCCGATCTCAGGAAGCACAGCAGAATCCACACTGGAGAAAAGCCATATCTTTGCAGTTTATGTGATAAAGTATTTGCACAGAAATCTACTCTAAGCGCCCACACAAGCATTCACACTGGAGAAAAACCATACCTATGCAAGTTATGCAACAAAGTGTTTTCATCCCGTGGTGCACTTCATCTACATTCAACAACACACACTGGAGAAAAACCACACCTGTGCAATATTTGTAAATACAGTTTTTGCACGGAAATCCATTTTGGAACTACATGAAAGAACACACACTGGAGAGAGACCTTACAAGTGTAATTCATGTGAGAAAGACTTTTCCTGGAAAACTAGTCTCAGAGAGCATAGCAGAGTGCACACTGGAAAAAACCATACAAGTGCCATTTATGTACCAAAGCACTTGCACTGAAATCTACACTGACAAACCATAAAAGAACTAACACTTGAGGAAAATCTTAGAAGTTTAATTTATGTGACAAAGCTTTTGCACAGTAAGGTAAACTGGAATACGATTCAAGAACCCACACTGGAGGGTAACCATACACAACATGATACGTATTACAAAGCAGAAATTGACTCTGAAACAACATGATAGGGTTCACACTGGAAAGAATTATGCAAGTGCAAAATATGAAATCAAGTTGCGATCACGAACATCGTTTCGCAGTTAATTCAGCAAGTAATGTATGACGTAAATCATTTTTATTTTAAGACTCATTGTTGTGGACGTGTTTGGAAATGAAAAACGTTGATAGATAATTGTTATGTTCACTGCTGTAAAATGCCCCAGAAAAAACATTTGTGGAACTCTTTCAAACGCACTTTAAGATACTTCACTTGAACGCAGAAAATATTAGTGCAAAGGTTTCTCCTTTTAATGGGTCAATTTTAAGGCTGTTATACTGGATTAGCAGATATGAAGATACAAAAATAAACCTGTGATCCAAATGTTGAGTGAGTCCAGCAGTTTGACAGACAAAAGAAAGTGCAGTGCTGAGATTAAAAGAGGGAATAGGCAGAGTCGTTCTTGAAGTGAAAGGAAATACTCGGAGCGTGAAGGCTTTTGAAATGTTTGCATGGGAGAAACCTACTAAAATCAGATGGAACATCATGGAACAAATTTGGAGTGGTTTCATTTGAAGCAGAAATATGGAACACTGGTAATTAGAATAGAGAAAGCACAGGAACTGTATTTGTCACCTACGCCTTGGGTGCTTAAGTGAAGATTTGAAGGAAAGTAAGCCAGTGAAAGGTTAAGGAAGCTGAATGTGACACAAAGAACTTAAGGAAATGTCTTGGAAGAGAGAAAATTGTCGTCACTGGATTTATTGGTGTGTACGAGATAAGAACGCTGAAAAAGAAGAAATTCTTTTACAACTATTTTATCCCCTACTGGACATGGTTGTTTCAGTTCAGTCTGAGTGCGTACTCGTGTTTGCAAAGTTTATCCTCTCAAAGTAGCAATTAGCAGACTAAAACATTTTACATTTGTGTATCAGTTTGAACATAATTTACTGCTTATGATGTTTAATGTTGTTTCCATGTTACATCTTATCTCATAAACTTAATCATGTCTTCAGATAACTCTTGCAAATGTGTTGTTAGCAATGGAATGTGACAGCTGTTCATTGTTATCACTGAACCCGCTGTATCGAATTTCTTGCCTATTAACCTAACTAAATATCCAGTTTAAGGGTCATGCAAAGTCATGCTTGTTTGGCCGCATAGGATAGTTTGAAAATATTGCACAGTTAACAAAATCTGATGAAACCTGTAACTGATAAAAATCCATCTTGAAATTCTATAAGTAACTACGTGATGACGTTACCGGGACTTATTCGCTTGGTCTCATCTATGGTTCCCATTTATGTTTTTCTTTGATTGACTCTAAATTGATTGTTATTTGATTGCTATTTGAAGTTCAATTTGAAATGTTTCAGTTCCAATTTTAATTGTAATTGACCACACCTGCTTTTCATATTTAGGTTGAAAACAAAACTCCAAGTACTTGCCCTTTCAATAACTTGTCAACTGAAGCATAGGCTGAATAGTTTTCGTGTAGGCTACGCAGCTATTTAAGTCTATGAATGCCGGAAATAGAAGGTTTAGTAATACCATTTTCTTTTTATAGTGTTGCTTTTTATTAAAGCCAGTTTGAAGAGCTAGACAGATAACCTAGCTTATTTATTACGCTGAATAAGGCAAGTTATTTTTAATTCTGGCAGTAAATTACAATTTAATACTATTTTTTATTCAGTTACATGTGGATTTGTGCACATTTACGAGTAATTTCTTCTTAGTATTGCATATTGCATCTGTATTACACGTGTTGTAGCTAAGTTGTTTTAAGGTCTATTGCTTAAATATTGTGTTTTTTATTATTCTGCCAGTAAATGGCCTTTTGGTTCGTTTTTTATTTAGCTATATTTGGATATCTACAGGTTTAAGACAATTCTTTCCCAGCTTTACACATGTAGAGTATTGTAAGTTAAACTGGTTTAAGGTCTGTTGCTTACAGTCGTGTTTTTTCTTCAATTAAGTTATTTCATTAAACGCCATTAGAAATATGGGAAACTTAGTGGAGTTGTTGCTGCAAGGAGTTAATAACGACGTATTATAATATGACATATTTAAAATTCTAGGAGTGAATGTTCTGACGGAGGATTTAAGAGTTTTCCTTCGACCATTGTCTCATTAACCTGATCTATGACTATTTCTTACAAACTAAATTCTTTGAAATGCATGATGAATATGCCCACAATACTCTCAACTATTTTGCACACAACTTTTCTTAAGGTTGTTGGTAACTTAGGTAAGTTCTGATTCCTTGTAAAGCGTTGGAGCTATAACTGCATCTCAGCAGTTCCAATGTAATGCACTTGGATATGCTGGCAGGAAACATGGTCGGATGTCTTGGACTCTGACAAATGCATCGATCTGTTTAGGGTTTTATTCTTGATGCCTTGTTTAGAATGCAGTATGAAATCTTTATTGTCTTTCTCTTTCTTCGTCACGTATCAGTTCAGATTGTGTGATAGTATTTGAGTTACACTACACAGACACATGGAAAATGTAATACTAATTTAATACTATATAATGGGAGCTACGTGATTACGACATCATTGACGAATTAGATTTCAAATCTGAACAAGACGAACGGTCATAGTGTATGCTCGGGGGGGGGCCCGTGGCGCATTGGATAACATCTGGCAAAGTGACCGAGAGGTACCGAGTTCGAGCCCCCGTTGGGCGGATATGCTTTGTGTTTGCAGGCTGTCTGTTCTGTTAGTAGTTAAGATTTGTGTCTTGTGAATTGCATAATTGTACACTGTAACCGGTTGCAGTGTGTCAACCGGATTGTTGAATAAACGAAAATATATTATTACTATTAGATATCATTCTAACCCGTCATCTGCGCTCTGGGTTCTGCAGCCTACACCTCTCGCGAACGTGAGACGCATCAAGACTTGAGCATCACGACATCAGTCTTTTATAGTCTATAGATGCAGTCTATCTCGCTCTGTGCGTGTCTGACTAGGTCCTCCTGTACTCACGTTCTGTGCCCAACAGTGGTGTTACCTTACTTATGAGAGACCTACCTGTGTTGTTTACTTTTTCTTTTGGTAAACCCGTTGTAGCACTCCTGAGAACAACTGCTGATTGGCCTCAGTAATTCTGACACGAGTAAGCTAATAGGGCCTACCTTAGCTGATTACGACTTGGCTTTGGTGCGCCGTTAGTTGATGCCCGTTGCAATAAATACAGTTTCAATAATGTCTCAACTTAATAATAATAGTAATTATAAGACTTGAGCATCCACGACATCAGGGGAGACGGGGGAGAGCGATGGTCACAACAACACTAACGCTGTTTTTATGTTAACCATCATTTCTCTAATAATAATAATTATAATAATAATAATAATAATAATAATAATAATAATTATTAACAATCCGGTTGACATTAAAAGGGGGTTTGCACGGTGTGTTGGGCGTCATTTAAGACCCATGCCTCCGACGGGTCGATTCACCGGCACGGTCCTCGATCCGCCCCGTGTCCGGGCTCTGACCAGCCACCGGCCGACTGCCCTACAAATCAAACGACAGCAACGCAGCCGTCTCCCACCGCGAGCGGACAGATCGCTTCCTCACGGAGTCTGTCAGCGGACGAAGCACATCCACCGTTGGCTTCGCGCCTCTCACACCCTTTTTCGCCAGGTCTTCTCATCAAGAGAATCCCAAAAGCTGCTAGACCATCTTGTGCTGCTCTCTTGGGGGACCTAATACAGGCTATCGTGCGAGAACCAAACTGCGTTGACAAATGGTGCGATTTGCTGGCTTTTGGAGGCGTTGTGCTGGTAAAACTAAAGAGAGGTGGACGCAAACACAACGTAACGAAGACGATTCTGTCTCGCATTGCGGATTGGCGGTTGAAGGGGTCAAACCATTCGATCAACGATGATCTGGATTCGACGCGAAGTCGCAAGCCCAAAGCAACCAAATATGATCCTGCCAAGTATTTGGCGTCTACAGTTGCCAGCAAGCTTGAAGAAGGCAACTTCAAAGCAGCCATTCGTATCATCTGCAGCGAGGATAAGCCGGCTCTGGACACACCAGAAACTCTGGCCGCGCTTAAGCATAAACACCCGTCTGCGCCAGTGGACAGAAGACAACCGTGCGATCCTGACAGTTCAGAGCGCTTCATCGCGTTGCAGGTTTCGAAAGAAGAAGTCTCAAAAGCAGTATCCTCTTTCCCAGCGGGTTCTTCCGGCGGTCCTGATGGCATCACCCCACAGCACCTAAAGGATCTGATGGCCTTCGGAGTGGACGTAAACATCGGGCAACATCTATCCGATCTTGCCAATATCCTTTTAAATGGAGGTTTACCTGAAGAGGTGAATGAGGTCATCTATGGAGCAAACCTTTTAGCCCTAAGCAAGAAGGACGGAGGAATAAGACCGATCGCGGTGGGCTACACGTGGCGCCGCCTCGCTGCTAAGTGTGCTAATTCGTACGCGGTGACAAGACTATCTCATCTGCTCGCCCCCATTCAGCTTGGGGTAGGCATTCCAGGAGGTGCTGAGGCAGCAGTTCACGCGACACGTCGTTGGGTAACCACAATGCCTAAAGACAGCATCCTAGTAAAGCTAGATTTCACTAACGCGTTCAACACTCTGCGCAGAGATTCTCTTCTAGAGGCAATGGCTAGAGACATACCAGAGTTATACCGATTTGCTCACGCTGCCTATTCCAATCGTCCATTGTTGCGCTATGGCTCAAACATCATACGATCTGAAGAAGGGACACAGCAAGGCGATCCTTTGGGCCCTCTGGAGTTCTGCCTCGTAGTACAGCCGATTCTGATAAAGCTGAGATCGGAGCTGCGCATTGGATACTTAGATGACCTGACATTGGGTGGTAGTAAGGAGACAGTGGCCGCCGATGTCCATCTGATTGCACAGGAAGCAAAGAACCTGGGTTTGCTATTAAACCGCAGCAAATGCGAAATCGCCTGCCACGACACCCAGTTGCCGATCGATGACCCGGCTTTTCAAGATTTTACGAACGTGGCTTTTGAGGCGATGACCTTGTTGGGTGCACCTCTGCTACAGGGTCCAGCTGTGGATATGGTCGTGGAATCGAAAGCAAATGATCTTCAAAGAGCAATACAAAGATTAACCATACTTTACACACATGATGCTCTTGTTCTGCTTAAAAACAGTTTGAGTGTTCCGAAGCTACTGTACAGTATGCGAACAGCCGTCTGTGTTGATTGCCCAAGCTTGACTCGGTTCGACCTTCTGCTGAGAGATGGGCTATCAGCCATATTGAATGTGGACCTTGATGATGACCGTTGGCTTCAGGCTTCTCTGCCGGTGAGGGATGGTGGTCTGGGAGTTCGTTGTGCTTCTACGCTGGCACTTTCCGCCTTTCTGGCTTCTGCTGCAAGTACAAACGAACTGCAGGCATGCATTCTACCCACAGAGTCGGCTGAGATACCCTACGAACTTGCAAATTCAGCACTTACCGCTTGGATTACCCTGTCAGGTGCAGAACCACCAACAGGAGCAGCAACTCATCGTCAGAAAGAATGGGACCTCCGATGTACAGACAAGGCATGGACAGGCCTGCTCGAGTCCACTAGCTGTCCACGCGATCGTGCTCGCCTGCTAGCTTCACGAGCACCTCATTCTGGAGACTGGATGCTAGCTCCCCCTGTTACTGCTTTGGGCCTGCGCCTCTCAGACGAGGAAGTACGAATCGCAGTCGGAGTGAGGCTAGGGACAGCACTCTATGAACCACATCTGTGCCACCACTGTCGACAAAAAGTCGACGCAAGAGGACTTCACGGGCTGGTTTGCAGAGGAGGCGGCGGAAAACATCAACGACACAGTATGTTAAACGACATCATCTGGAGAGCACTTGGCAGAGCAAAAATCCCCTCACAGAAAGAACCACTCGGTCTGTCAAGAGAAGATGGAAAGCGACCAGACGGTGTCACGCTGATCCCTTGGTCACGTGGACGATGTCTTGCATGGGATGTGACAGTGCCCGACACCTACGCCACGTCTCATCTTGGCCATACATCTACTGGAGCTGGGGAAGCTGCCGAACGCGCGGTTGTCTCCAAGAGGGTCAAATATTCCACCATCACTACCACCCACGAGTTTGTTGCGGTCGCCTTAGAAACTGGCGGCGCTTGGAGCAGAGAGGGACTACAGTTCGTTTCTGAGTTGGGAAGACGGACAAGTGACGTAACCCATGATCCAATGGAGTCATCATACCTATTCCAGCGGATCTCAATGGCTCTTCAACGGGGGAACGCCATCTGCCTCTCCGGGACACTGCCACCGATCTCTGAACTCCACTGAAATGACACTACATAATAATAATAATAATAATAATAATAATAATAATAATAATAATAATAATAATAATAATAATAATAATAATAATAATAATAATAATAATAATAATAATAATAATAATAATAATAGTAATAATAATAATTTCTAAGGAATTACCGCAGGCCCGCAGCGGACATTGAATCTCATGAAAGGCCTACAGTTCTTTGGCTGAAATATCTTTTGACTAAGGCGAAGAACTCATAGACATATGAGAACTGTTTATCACCAAATACTCGTTTATTAGAAGAAAATTAAAGTTGACACAGCCGCAACTTAAATAAGCAATAGCGCATTGTGTGGCAGATTCTGAGGCGGCTAGCCAGCGTGGCTCAATAGTCAAACCTTCCCATGAGCTACTCAGTAATGTAATTATTTGTTTGGTCTCAGGGAAGCAGGTTTGTTCATTCTATTCCTTAGTCTTCTCTGTCTTGCAGCATAAGTCTGTACTTTGTAGAGAGAGCTATTTACTTGTATACACAATCATTTGTCAGTGCAGCGTAATTTAGTATAGTGTAGAAATAGAGAGAGAATAAGACAGAGGGATACAGAGAGAGACAGAGGCAGAGAAAGATAGAGAAAGGGAGACATAGAAAAACAGCTACTTACAGTGTATACTTCTACATAGCCAGTCGTCGGTGTTAGTGCCGACAGAGATCGGCTAGGCAATAAATGTAACCTCGACTGTTTTGAAAGTAACCGTCGACAGGGCTGTTTTTAAGGAATTTCTAGAACTGCACAACCCCTTCTCTCTGTTTCAGAAAGCCATGGTAAATTATCCCCAATTGGATGGCAATGACCTTTTTTAGCTATTTTAACTGCGCACAAATGTTTTTACAGCTGCACAAATGCATTTAGAACGGCACTTTTTGTGTAGAATTGCACGCTAAAAAAGCCCTGGTAACCGACTCTCAATCTCTTGATTTCTTATCGGAGAGTCTGTTCCACTTACTCGGACGGTGTCCCCAGCTTTAGCCTTAGTTCGAGGGCAGGCATAATGTGTATACGTTTCTTGATTAACCTCCACCTTCTATTTGACTTTCATTCATTCATTCAGAACATTTATATAGCGCCTCTTCAAGAAACTACTCAGAAGAAACTACTCAGAAGCGCTCCCGGCCCAGCCACGACTAAAGAAAAAAGACTTGAGGGACTTGTAGAACCCTGCCGGTTGGCTCACAAGTAAAGAGGCTTGATGTTATACATACTGCATGTAACGTAGAAGCCTGCATCTATGCAGCTTTAAGTATCCAACGGCATGCACTTCTGCCCGTCACTATTAATGTGCATGTAACTTTACTCATCATATATA
Organism: Aporrectodea caliginosa; assembly: GCA_020284085.1. Classification (NCBI taxonomy): domain Eukaryota; kingdom Metazoa; phylum Annelida; class Clitellata; order Crassiclitellata; family Lumbricidae; genus Aporrectodea; species Aporrectodea caliginosa. The sequence continues at coordinate 488,486 of JACEVL010000814.1, forward strand.
CTTCTAAAGAGAAGGGATTGGTATTCGAATACATAAAAGTTAAGTGGAAAGTGAACTTAAGACAGCCATTTCGATCGAGAGAGACGTTTACTTTATAGGTGACGAAAAGGCTGGTAAATGTTGGGGGGAAAGTGGATAGTAATTATAATTGCACATTTATATAGCGCCACTTCATGAGATAGTCTACCCATCAGGTGCCAAAGACCTAACAAAATGAAACCACGATCGAACAAAACGATCTTCAAGCGTTTGCAGAGAAGAGGCAAAGAGAAACGTAGGAGTTTATGTCGCAGTTTGCTAGGCAGGTTATTCCAGGAGGTTGTGCTGATTACATCAAAACATCTATGCTGGACCATGGAAGTCCGGGCCAATGGAACAACCAAATCACCTAGCGTGGCAGAGCGGATATACCTGCGACCAGGTATGGAAGAGACTGATACGTAAAGCTCCTTGAGATAAGAAGGGAACACACCATGCTAGACAATAACGCTCACTATAATAGGGAAAGCATAACCATGTGACCGTCAGCCTCTGTACAACAAAGAGTAACTGGAAATAATTAGAAAAAGTAATCGGGCAGGATGAAAAATCTATAGTACTGAACAGTAAAAGAACAAAGAACGAAACGGACAATGAAAGAGATTGAGATAGACACACACACACACACACACACACACACACATACTTACGTACATGCATACATACATACATACATACATACATACATACATACATACATACATACATACACATACATACATACATACATACATACATACATACATACGTACGTACATACATACATACATACATACATACATACATACATACATACATACATACATACATACATACATACATACATACATACATACATACATACATACATACATACATACATACATACATACATAGCTATAGAGACAGACTGAGAGACAGACAGACTTGACTGAATGAATGGCTGAATGAATGAATGAATGAATGAATGAATGAATGCATACATGCATGACAAGGAACTGCATTAGTTTGTCCATTGAATTTCTCTATCATCTTGTTACCATATACCTCCCGTATTTCGTTATTTGTTCCAGATAATTGGATAATAATTATAATTGATCATCCATCGCATGGGATTCTCTTTCTGCATCTACTGACCGCTTGAAAGGCGATACAGGTGTCATCCTTGCAATTGTCAATTACGACGCTCCTTCATAGATGTCGCCTTTTAGTCCATTTCCGCTTCCGCTTGCTTTGTCTTCGCTTACTCTGGTGTCATGAAACATGGAGCAGAGGAACAGTGGAATCGATTTTGTCTTCATTTCCCAGTAGCAGAGCATTCTTTCTGTCAATAATAGCTCAAGAATATTCTCTATAACTATCTGTTACTTTGGGAATACTACGGAAGTTAGCGGCTTAATTAGACTTGGATTACATTAGATTTTACTAAGCTAAAGTAACGCTCGTGAATAAGCTGGTGCCCTACGCTTAGCTTTAGAGTAGCGCTTTAAGAATTTCCAGTTTACGATTACGATTACGTAGTAGACAAGGCTAAACTGGACTTGCTTTGACGGCATTAGTCTAGGTTGATTTAAATAGAGTCGATTACAGTTGTTACAAATTAGACCCCAATGGAATACATTACCGTATACCTGCTTGATGTGCTGTGCGCTATATGCAGCCAATTGCATTACAAAACATACCAAGTAAAATTCAACACCCATTGCTTTTTTTGTAAGATAGGATAATTTCTACTATCGTCCATTAGTCGCATATAATTTTATTCTCGCCACTGCCCCTCGCTTCCGGATTGATGAGGTTTATAGAGGTGCTACACAAATAACAGAAATCATACAGAAATACGTAGATGCATGTATGGCCTACATACAAACATTTACATACATGATACAGACATGCACGTTTTGAGTTTACTAAGCACATTCATTTTGCTTGGATTTCCTATAATTTTAACTGTAAATTAATGCCATTGTAAATAAATGCGATTCTGTAACCAATCAGTTATTTAACTTTGGGACGAAGGTCGAAGTAGATAGAAATGGCGCCAGTAACTTGTGTTTTAAAATGTGCGCTGGCCTTTACATTTCAAAGCCAACGTTTGAATGTGGTGCCACAAACTCTGCTGCTGACTCCTGCAACGCCTATAGTTTCACAAACAGCAGAGTTTAAAGAAGTCTGCAGCGTTCCCCGTTCTTAGTTCTAAAGATGATTTTCTTATCAAGATGTTCAGTAAAGTTTACTAAAACTGCACAGCTAGCTGATTATTTAGCTGTTTGTGATGAGATGGCAACAAAAAGAGGCATACAGATCGGGGATTTTATCTACTTAAATCATGTTTATACAAAGTGCGAAATTTATAAGTTATGTAGTTTGAAGGCAGTGTAAACATAGAGCCCGATAAGACAACATCCGAGATATTCTTGGCAGCAAATGTTGTGTTGCTCAATCCTTTATTGTCCATAGGAGCAGCACGTGGAAATTCCCGACCGTTCGTTGTTAGTTGCTACCGAAAACATGCCATACATGCCGGAATTATTGTAGGCGGTAGTACAATCACCGAGAAACGAGAAAATTCCACGAGGTTGACTCAGTAAGCATCACAGAATCGGATTAGGCTGCTACATAGCACGCGACATTTGCAAACAAAGCCCAAGAAAGATACACTTTCTTTCCGAATGAAATTTAGCGCCCAAATCAGCAATATGATCCGAAAGATATACAGCTCAATGGAAGTAACAGCATGAAGTGATTGCCTATCAGAACAAGCACTGTATCGGTCAGACAACCACGGGAAACGACGCAAAAGCAAATGGACAACAGCCAACCAATTTAACTAAATTTGTTGTATTTAATATCTGTAACTGCGTAAAAATAAGATTTTTTATATAGCAGCACGGCAATATTTAAAACCGGGTAGTCCAATAGAATGGTAGGCCTATTCTTGATTTAGACCAACACATGCGCAATAGAATTAATTAGACAAAAGTTACTGGATATGATTCAAGTAATTTATTTCAGCATTTCATGGACGTCAAAAGCCAACAAAGGCATCAATGACTCTTCAGACGCAGAATTAATCGAACGATAGCTTTAAACTAAAATCGTTTCTTCGTGAAAGCGAAAATATCTTGATCCGAAAGAGCGTGCTCGGAGGATCATTCTTCGATCCTTAGTCACTTGACGAGGAGTAGATTATCTTGGTGGGACGGACTATATAAGTCCTCTAGATTAATGAATTAATGAATGGATGAATGATTTAATGAATGCATGAATGAATGAATGAATGAATGAATTAATTAATTAATTAATTAATTAATTAATTAATTAAAATTAGACGGCAGGAATTTGACACCGGATCTGATGAAGCAGAAATCCGAAACCGGGATACTTAAACCCCAAGTCATCAAATGAAGTTTAGACACCGCAAACACTGAAACCGGAACGTATTCGGACACCGGAAACACTGAAACCGAAACGTAGACACCGGAACAAAATCACCGGATGAAGCTATTAACCGGAAACCCTGCAAGGGCAGCAGGAAATGATTTTCCGGAAGTCATTTATCATCTCTAGGGGTTCATCCTTCTTTCGCAAATCCCAAATAAGCATCCGATTAGCAGGCGGAGCAACGGAAGCGGAAGTCGATCAGCACCCGGTGGTGGCGACGCTTCTGGCGGATCGGTCTCCGTCTGGTTTTCCGTAGAAGCGCCTCCTATTGACGACGTTGCAGAGGATGTTGACGAAGGCGACGCGGAACCGCTGCTGGAGAAACGGATAGAGGATGGGATTGATGGTCGAGTTGAGCCACAGGAGCCAGAAGACGACGTCGAATACGGACGGTGGAATACAGAAGCTGCAGAGGGGATTGACGAAGGAACAGACCTCGAAGGGACCCCACGTGAAGAGGAACACGACGATGAGGATGGCCAGAGAACGAGCGCTCTTCTTGTCACGTGACAACAGGTGCTTGGCCTTCATGGCGTTCTGTCCGTCACCGGAAGCGACGATACCACGTGACCGGCGCCGGATGTTCAGATAGATAAGGATGTTGATCGAGGCGACGGTGGCGAACGGTAAGAGGAACTCAACCACGGAGCAGGTGATAAGGTAGATGGCGTGCTCGTAGAACTCCACCTGGCATTCTCCTTCCGCCACCGCTACCTTTCCCGTGAACTTCGTCCAGAACAGTACCGTCGGGCCGTACCACAGCGCACCGGCGATCCACGGTACGGTCATGAAGAGCACGGCACGGCGGGTGTTCAGATGCATGCGGTAGTCGACAGGGCGCGCCACGCTACAGTAGCGGTCAAGGCTGATGATGGCCATGTTCCAGGCGGATGCGAGAGGAACCACGTAGTCGAAGAGATTGAAGACTAGGCACCCTGCTCGCGTCAGGAACCAGCATCCCTTCAGGATATACGGCATGTAGACGCAGATAAGCAAACCAACGATCAGGTCGGATATGGCTAGGTTCAGAATGAAGTAGTTACCGTAAGACCTCAGTTTCCGGTCGCTTGCAAAAGCCACTATGACGAGGAGGTTTCCCGCAATGGTCGTCAGGGCAACCAGCGTGATGATGGTCGCTAGTATGACGGTGACGGAGAGCGTGTAACGGGACGAATCGTTGCCACACACCGCTGACCGTTCAATAGACGTCGCCTCTTCCGTTGCTGCGGAGCTGTAGTTGGCGCGGAGAATGACGGGATGTTCGGGGTGGAAGAGCGGGAGATTGACGGCGGGAAAAGAGGAGGAGGAAGCGGCTTCCGTTTTGTTTTGCAACTGGTGGATGAGAGGGAGGAGGAGGTTGGCGTAGACCGTCGAAACGTCAGAGACGGAGGCAGACGACAGCTTCTTTCTGGCGCCAAATGACATGATTGACACTCGGCGGGCTCGTTAGGTGGCGCGAGTTCTCACTAAAAGGACAGAAACAGTTCGCTTAGATTAGAAAACGTATTTGTTTAGCCAGGTCAGCTCCATAGAAAGTTCGTGCAGCGCTTTTATAAGACACCTATAAGACGCTATATCATGAATATTGACACATATATACAATACATGCGTACTCAAAATACGTACGTACGCACCAACGCACATACGTACATGTACATACACAAATACATCCCTGTATACATACATACATACATACATACATACATACTCACATACATCCCTGTATACATACATACATACATACATACATACTCAAATACATACCTGTATACATACATGCATACACCTGTACATAGTCTGCGCCATCGTGCCCCTAATCAAGAAATACCCTTGGCGGCCTGTTTCACCAGAAAACCGTTATAATTAGGATGATTTACACAGATAAAAATAACATTCATCAAATATAAATAACATGTGATCAAACAATAATATTTATAGGCTGCATAAATAGTCAAATCCAGAAATAGAGAAAGCAATCCTTTAAACTTTCGTGGCAAAATACGGTTTGCACTTGGTCCTACAATTATGAATATTCTATTATATTTTATACACAGTTGTCATGTAGCCATATTGGACGCAGCTTACGACCTTGAGGTAGGCTACGGGGCTTTTGTCAGAGCCACCAAGCACAGTCGTGTGCGAATTAATGAATGGATGAATGATTTAATGAATGCATGAATGAATGAATGAATGAATGAATTAATTAATTAATTAATTAATTAATTAATTAATTAAAATTAGACGGCAGGAATTTGACACCGGATCTGATGAAGCAGAAATCCGAAACCGGGATACTTAAACCCCAAGTCATCAAATGAAGTTTAGACACCGCAAACACTGAAACCGGAACGTATTCGGACACCGGAAACACTGAAACCGAAACGTAGACACCGGAACAAAATCACCGGATGAAGCTATTAACCGGAAACCCTGCAAGGGCAGCAGGAAATGATTTTCCGGAAGTCATTTATCATCTCTAGGGGTTCATCCTTCTTTCGCAAATCCCAAATAAGCATCCGATTAGCAGGCGGAGCAACGGAAGCGGAAGTCGATCAGCACCCGGTGGTGGCGACGCTTCTGGCGGATCGGTCTCCGTCTGGTTTTCCGTAGAAGCGCCTCCTATTGACGACGTTGCAGAGGATGTTGACGAAGGCGACGCGGAACCGCTGCTGGAGAAACGGATAGAGGATGGGATTGATGGTCGAGTTGAGCCACAGGAGCCAGAAGACGACGTCGAATACGGACGGTGGAATACAGAAGCTGCAGAGGGGATTGACGAAGGAACAGACCTCGAAGGGACCCCACGTGAAGAGGAACACGACGATGAGGATGGCCAGAGAACGAGCGCTCTTCTTGTCACGTGACAACAGGTGCTTGGCCTTCATGGCGTTCTGTCCGTCACCGGAAGCGACGATACCACGTGACCGGCGCCGGATGTTCAGATAGATAAGGATGTTGATCGAGGCGACGGTGGCGAACGGTAAGAGGAACTCAACCACGGAGCAGGTGATAAGGTAGATGGCGTGCTCGTAGAACTCCACCTGGCATTCTCCTTCCGCCACCGCTACCTTTCCCGTGAACTTCGTCCAGAACAGTACCGTCGGGCCGTACCACAGCGCACCGGCGATCCACGGTACGGTCATGAAGAGCACGGCACGGCGGGTGTTCAGATGCATGCGGTAGTCGACAGGGCGCGCCACGCTACAGTAGCGGTCAAGGCTGATGATGGCCATGTTCCAGGCGGATGCGAGAGGAACCACGTAGTCGAAGAGATTGAAGACTAGGCACCCTGCTCGCGTCAGGAACCAGCATCCCTTCAGGATATACGGCATGTAGACGCAGATAAGCAAACCAACGATCAGGTCGGATATGGCTAGGTTCAGAATGAAGTAGTTACCGTAAGACCTCAGTTTCCGGTCGCTTGCAAAAGCCACTATGACGAGGAGGTTTCCCGCAATGGTCGTCAGGGCAACCAGCGTGATGATGGTCGCTAGTATGACGGTGACGGAGAGCGTGTAACGGGACGAATCGTTGCCACACACCGCTGACCGTTCAATAGACGTCGCCTCTTCCGTTGCTGCGGAGCTGTAGTTGGCGCGGAGAATGACGGGATGTTCGGGGTGGAAGAGCGGGAGATTGACGGCGGGAAAAGAGGAGGAGGAAGCGGCTTCCGTTTTGTTTTGCAACTGGTGGATGAGAGGGAGGAGGAGGTTGGCGTAGACCGTCGAAACGTCAGAGACGGAGGCAGACGACAGCTTCTTTCTGGCGCCAAATGACATGATTGACACTCGGCGGGCTCGTTAGGTGGCGCGAGTTCTCACTAAAAGGACAGAAACAGTTCGCTTAGATTAGAAAACGTATTTGTTTAGCCAGGTCAGCTCCATAGAAAGTTCGTGCAGCGCTTTTATAAGACACCTATAAGACGCTATATCATGAATATTGACACATATATACAATACATGCGTACTCAAAATACGTACGTACGCACCAACGCACATACGTACATGTACATACACAAATACATCCCTGTATACATACATACATACATACATACATACATACTCACATACATCCCTGTATACATACATACATACATACATACATACTCAAATACATACCTGTATACATACATGCATACACCTGTACATAGTCTGCGCCATCGTGCCCCTAATCAAGAAATACCCTTGGCGGCCTGTTTCACCAGAAAACCGTTATAATTAGGATGATTTACACAGATAAAAATAACATTCATCAAATATAAATAACATGTGATCAAACAATAATATTTATAGGCTGCATAAATAGTCAACCAGAAATAGAGAAAGCAATCCTTTAAACTTTCGTGGCAAAATACGGTTTGCACTTGGTCCTACAATTATGAATATTCTATTATATTTTATACACAGTTGTCATGTAGCCATATTGGACGCAGCTTACGACCTTGAGGTAGGCTACGGGGCTTTTGTCAGAGCCACCAAGCACAGTCGTGTGCTCATATATATGTAAGCCACACCGTTGACCCCAGGGATTGGAACCGACTCCCAGTATTACTCGGAACTCGAACATACATATTTCATCCTTCAAGAAATATCTCAAAACTCATTATTAATTAAAATTTCAACTGTGTCACCAACTCTTTTCTTTCTTAGTTGTGACCTACCTCAAGAACTTTCCTTATCTCTACATATAAATTGCTCAACGACTTCTAACTGTTTAAGAATTAAATTGACACAGTTCTTTGAATGTTTCTCCTTTCTTTTAACACAGTTATTTCAAACGTACAATCAAAGTTCTTATCAATTACCACTCAACGGTAACTTCTAACATACAGCTCTCTACTGCATTAAACCAACTACTACACTGTATTGTTCAAATTCACTGTCATCAGCAGTTTCTAAGTTTGGCGCGCTAACTGCACGTGTAGAGAATCTATCGTCAGCCAAAGTTTAGGCTACTTTAGGCCAAGCGCCCACGAGCCGACAGCGCAACTAAGGCCTAAGACTAAAACGCTTAACAATCGATACACATTATATATATATATATATATCAACCTAAGGAACACCTGTGCTCATTATATATGCAAAACATTAGTTCACATTACCTCCTTCCCTTTCTTTGGATTGAGCAAATTAAACTTAAAAATTTGCGAAATCATCAGGTACTAAATTATGCAATAAACTTAATACTATATAATACAGTAAAATAAACAATCTTATAATCTAGATAAACAATCTGCTACAACATTTAATCGTCCTTTCTTATAATTAACTTCTACATCAAAAGTTTGCAGTGCTAAAGCCCAACGCACCAGTTTAGCAGACTTAGACATAGATTCAGTCAGATAAGTTAAAGGATTGTGATCGGTAAAGATGTGAACTTTAGATCCAATTATTATCTCTTTCAACTTATTTAGAGCCCAAACAATAGCATAGGCTTCTTTCTCTACAGTTGCCCATCTCTTCTGAGTGTCAGTCAATTTCTGACTTATAAATGATACAGGGCGTTCTATTCCCTTATCATCCATCTGTGTTAAAACAGCTCCTACTGCAAAATCACTACTATCACAGTACAAATTAAAAGGTTTTCCAACATCAAAAACATATAAAACAACTTTAGAGCGTACAGCATCTTTAAGTAAATTAAATGCCTGTTGATGTCTATCAGTCCAATCAATCTTATCTGGAACATGTTTGCTTGTCAAATCAGATAGAGGCTTCGCAATCTGTGCAAAATCTTTGATAAACTGTCTATAGTAACCAAAAAATCCCAGCAATTGCTTAATTTGTTTCTTCGTTTCTGGGGTTTTCAAATTAATTAAACTTTCAATTCTATCTGGATTCATTTGAATCGTTCCAGAACCAACCACATGACCGATGAACTTTACCTCACTCTTACCAAAGATACATTTCTTTAAGTTCAGAGTAATGTTATGCAGTCTCATTTGCATTAAATATGCATCTAAATGCTGTAAATGAATCTTCCAGTCATCTGAATGCACAGCAATGTCATCTACATAGGGCTCAGCAAATTCATTTATAGGCTGTAAAACCATGTTAATTGCTTTAACAAATGTTCTTCCTGAGTTGATCATTCCGAAAGGAACACGAGTAAACTCGTACAGTCCATTGTGAGTAACAAAAGCAGTTTTCCATTGATCAGTTTGCTTAACAGGACAAGTCCAGTAAGCACTTCGACAATCAAAAATCGAGATCACATTTGATTTTCCAACTTTGTGCAAAACATCTTTTACAATCGGCATTGGATATTTACAATCCACAGTGAACGAGTTAATGTATCTGTAGTCGCAGGCAAGTCTCAGAGAACCGTCTTTCTTTTTAACAATTACCAGCGGACTTGCCATTCTGCTCGAAGATGGTTTTATAATGTTGGCTTGAAGCATTTCTTTAATTTGTCGTTCAACTTCTGCTCGATAGATGAGTGGAATTCGGTAAGCCATAAATTCTTTTTCACGAAATTCCGGTTTCAGTTCAATTTCATGCTCAACCAATGTACATAGTCCAGGCTTTTCAGAAAATCGATCAGAATATCTGTTCAGTACTTCCAGCAATTGTTTTTGTTGAGATAATGTTAAATGACTAATCTGTTCAGGATCAAGATTCAGTGAATTCTTTTCATCTTGCAAGTCATTCTTCGTCAACAACTCAACCACTGAACCAAAGTCTTCATCTTCTTCAACGATTAATCCACAACTCATTGCTCTTGTAATGTACTTTCTGATTTTATTTGCGTGAATTATCTTTCGACAATCGTCACCCATATCAATCAAATAAGAGTACTTGGACCTTCGTTGTATGACAGTACATGGACCATGCCATCGTGAAATCAGTTTATTTGTTGACGTCGGATACAACACAATAACTTTTTCACCCGGTTCAAATTCTTTATGTTTCGCTCTTTTGTTGTATTGATTCGTATACTGTAATTGCTTCTCTCGTGTATATGATTCTGCAAACAGTAATGCTTTTTCCATATTTGCTTTCATGTCTTTCAAGTACTTTTCTGGTTGGATTCCAATATGAGGTGGTAAATTAATTTCTCTTGTCCAACTTTCTTTTAGAATTGCCAGTGGTCCACGCGGAATCTTTCCATACACCAACATATAAGGAGCAATTCCAGTAGTTGCATTCGGTACTTCTCGTAATGCCCACACTGTAAACGGAATTACTTTATGCCATTGCCTTGGATTGTCAACAATTACATGATGGATCATTTTCTTGAATGTTTGATTCCATCTTTCTACTAATCCAGCTGCCTCTGGATGACCTGGCGTATCAAATCTTGGACTACACCCCATTAAATTCAGAAATTCTCTTGTCAGACTCGCAGTAAAATTTGTTCCTTGGTCACTTGTGATCACTGAAGGTACACCAACGTTCATGAACAACTCCATCAAAGCATCACATACAGCTTTTGCAGTTAATGATTTCAACAGAAACACTGTAGGCCATCTTGTGCAAGAATCGACAATACATAAACAGTACTTGTGACCTGCAGCAGATGCTGGCTCGATTGGTCCTACACAATCCACCGTAATTCTTCTAAACGCCACATCTTCTCTTGGAATTGGAGTGATAGGAACCCTGTCCATCACCAAACTTCTTGCCTTTAACTGACATTTCTCACATGATTTGCAAAATTTCACTATATCTCTTCTCATCTTTGGCCACGTAAAAGACAACTTTATTCGTTCTCTAGTTTTCTCTTCTCCAAGATGTCCTCCAAATACTGATTCGTGAGCCAACTCCATCACTTTCATTCGTCGCTCTTTTGGTAACACCAATTGATATATCGTTTGCTCTAATATTCGATATCTCTTGTACAGTAAGCCATTTACCACGCAGAATTCAGATTCTTTATCTGGCGCTAACGTCCACCATGCTTTCAATGATTCATCTTGTCTCTGCTGTTCTTCGAATTTCTTTGCGTCTGCAATCTGCATCTGTTGTTCTTCATCTTTCTCATTTTCTTCAAACAAATCTGCTATCTCCACATCACATTCATTATCCTCTTTCGTTTCATTTAGATTACCATTCTTGCATGCAGCCATCTCTTGTTCACTCATCTCTGCTGTTATACCGTCTTGCATTAAACTTTGTTGATCATCGCTTTCGTTTTCCTCTTCACTTGAACTTTCAGTTTCACTTTCCTCTTCGACTTCTATCACTTTCTTTCGCTGACTCTGCAATCTCGTCGTTACATTCGCTTGCACATCTCCTTGTATCATTTTCACTTGTGGCACGGCTTTAAGTTCTGCAATGATTTCTGGATGCAACAAGAATCTTTCTGTGCTTCCCATTTTTGCAATACTAGCACACATCAATGTTACATAAGGTGTAAGTGAACATTTGACTTTATGCGGAATTACCTCTTCTTCCACATCGTTACAACACAGCCTTACATCAACTTTCACCAACTTTGCAGGAATGGCATCTCCTGCCACGCATTGTAAGTTCACTTTTCCAATCTGCTCCACCTTCATGCCTTCCAGTAATTCTTCACTAATCACCGGAACCTCTGCTCCAGAATCAATCAGTGCTTTTACTTTTATTGGTTCTTTTCCTGCTGTTCCACGAATTTCTACCTCGACGTACTGCAATACCACTTTCTTCAATGTTGTACTTTCATCTCTTCCAGCCATTTCTTTCTGCATTCCATTGTGCAATAGAATTTCTTTCTGAATATCAGGTGAAAGGTGACATTTCATCACTGACTTTACTTCAGTTTCATTGTTCTGATGTTCTGTGGCTTGACTTTCAGAATTATCAACCACTTGAATTCGATTCACCCTCGAATGTTCTTGTTTTCCATAATTTGAGGTTGTAACAGGAACTGGACAGAATTTCATCAAATGCCTGTCTGATCCACAGTTATGACAACGTTTCACCACTGCACCTCGTTGTTCGATGCTTTCTTTTCTCTTATATGGAGTAAACGATGCATTGCCTTCTCTCGCGACAAACCTTGGTGGTGACTTGTTATATACCGGACGTTGTCTGGCCATCATCGATTCTCTATTCTCGTGAACAACCGGAGAATTTGGTTTCACTTCTGCACCTCTGAACTGATTTCCTGTTTCTTGATTGCTCTTCCAATGAAAACCAAAATTTGGAGTGAACTGTTGATTTCTTTTTACATTGGGTACAAAATCAAAACTTGTCTTATTCGGAATTGCCAAACCAATTCGATTATTAACATGAATGTCTGCTAGGTCTGCCACAACACTAGCTTCGTAACAATCAGTTCCTTCCTTCGACAATACAAACTGTAGTGGACCTGGTGGTAGTGATTCTTTCAACTTATCCGCCACTAATAAATCAAACAGCTTCTCAAAATTCTTTTCCACTTTGCGACTTTTCACATAATAGTTCAGCAAGTTCTTCAGCCTAGCTGTAAACATTGTATACGTTTCTTCAGCTGTCTTCTTCGCATCAATAAACTTCGATCTGTACTCTCTCGGTGTCAACTTGAATTCTTTTAACAAGTGCTGTTTCACGACTTGATAATCGTCTAAATCATCGAATGACAATCTGTTTAGAACAGTTCTAGCTTTCGGAGTCATCAATGGCAATAGTAACTTCACCCAGAATTGTTCTTGCACGTTGAAACTACGAAACGCATTCTCAACCGTTTCGAAATATAATGGCACCTCCATCATATCGTTTGGCATTTTAGGTAACACGTGTTTCATGGCATCACCAATTTTCTTTATTTTCGAAACCATCGTTTCACTTTCTTCCTGTTTCCTTTTCTGTTCTTCTCGTTCTTCTTCTCTTCTTTGCTCTTGAGCTTCTCTATTTCGCTTCTCCTCTTTGAGTTGTGCTTCTTTTAATGCTATTTTTTGTTGTTCCAACTTTAAACGTTCTTGTCTTTCCTCTTCCGCCTTCTCCATGCTTTCTTTCTGTAATTTCAGTTCTTCTTGTCTAACCTGTTCTGCTCGCTCCAACTCTGAAATTCGCACTTTTTCCTTTTCTTCTTCACGTAGTCTCTTCTCTTCAATCTGTTGCTGACGTATCTCTTCGTCACTTTTCCGCGCCTTTTCAAATTCAATCATCTGCTCTAATCTTCTCCTTTCAGCATCTTCTCTATCTTTTCTCAATTGCTCTAATTGAATTTCAAATTGCTGCCTTTGCAATTCTTCTTTCTCTCTTTGAAGACGTAATTCTTCCTGTCGTGCATTTTCTGCTTTCTCTTCTTTTTCTCTCTGAAGACGTTCTGCCTTCTCTTCCTTTTCTCTCTGAAGACGTTCTGCCTTCTCTTCCTTTTCTCTCTGAAGACGTTCTGCCTTCCTTCCTTTTCTCTCTGAAGACGTAATTCTTCCTGTCGCATTTCTTTCTCTTCTTGTCTCCGTTTCTCCTCTTTCTCTTTCTCTTCTTGTCTTCGTATCTCCTCTCTTTCTTTCTCTTCTTGTCTTCGTTTCTCCTCTCTTTCTTCTTTCATCATCATCCACTGCATCATCATCTCCATAGACATAAGTCCAGGCGGTTTTTCAATAACCTTTTCCACAACACCGCCGACAGCACCTTCTTCTTCTGCTTCTTCCTTAAGCCAGACTTCAGCTAGCGCTTCTAACATGTCCTCACGTGACATATCTTTCAGTTTCTCTTCTTCAAAACCAGCCTTCAACAAGCGCTGTTTTAATCTTTCAGAAGACATCTTCTTCAGTTCTGCTTGTTTTTTGACACTTAATTTCTCCATCTTACTTCTTTACTTCAGTGCTGTCCTTTCTGGAAAACACGAGTTTTCTTTTGTGTTTGAAGTATTGGGAATTGTTCTTTGTTTGATAACAACCAACTTTTATACCTTTGTCGTTGAGGCTTTCGTTGTCGTAGATTTACCAATGATTTGAATGCGTATTCACCAGTCGACGTTGTTTCGAATCCCAGACGTTGTTTCGAATCCCAGACGTTGTTTCGAATCCCAGACGTTGTTTCGAATCCCAGACGTTGTTTCGAATCCCAGACGTTGTTTCGAATTCCACCGCTGCTGCCACCAAATATGTCACCAACTCTTTTCTTTCTTAGTTGTGACCTACCTCAAGAACTTTCCTTATCTCTACATATAAATTGCTCAACGACTTCTAACTGTTTAAGAATTAAATTGACACAGTTCTTTGAATGTTTCTCCTTTCTTCAAACACAGTTATTTCAAACGTACTTAAATCAAAGTTCTTATCAATTACCACTCAACGGTAACTTCTAACATACAGCTCTCTACTGCATTAAACCAACTACTACACTGTATTGTTCAAATTCACTGTCATCAGCAGTTTCTAAGTTTGGCGCGCTAACTGCACGTGTAGAGAATCTATCGTCAGCCAAAGTTTAGGCTACTTTAGGCCAAGCGCCCACGAGCCGACAGCGCAACTAAGGCCTAAGACTAAAACGCTTAACAATCGATACACATTATATATATATATATATATCAACCTAAGGAACACCTGTGCTCATTATATATGCAAAACATTAGTTCACAAACTGTATCTGACAATCACGTATAATTTTAAGTCAGCGTGGGTTGGGTTGTATAATTATTTCGAGATGTCGAAGGTTTCTAATCTTGAAACAACGAAGTGAACGTATAGCCACGAACTGTCTAATATTGATTTCTTTGGTTGCCAGTAACCATAGCTGTTGTGACGATCAGTCTCTCTCTCTTAGCCATTAAACGTCATATGCACGTCAAGATATGAATGGATGCGTCTTCATCTGTCAAACTCTCTTCCGTCTTTCTCTTTCTACCTATATAGCTTTCCGTGTTTCTTATCATTTGTCACAGCCACACACTGCACCTCATCATCACTTCTTCTCTCTCTAAGTTATCGCCAGATATCTCATTTTCACATGCCTTAACATACTACATCTCCCACGTCCTGACCCGTCTCTCATTCTTTCCGCCGTATCAGCTCCATTAACATTGAAGCCATCATGCAAGATCTCTCCTCTTCAGACCTTGTTCTAAATCTTCCATCTTCTCTTGATGATCTTCTTACAGTATCACCGTCTCCATGATTCTTGATAAGCACGCTCCTATTATTACTAAATCCGGCTCTGACTCTAACAACCCTTAGTATAATTTACTTCCCTCTTTCTGACTGTCTGTATGTATGTATGTATGTATTTGTCTGTTTGCCTCTCGTTCTCTCTTCCTGGCCTAATTCTTTCTTGCCAGCTTTTCGCAAATCTTTTTTTTATTTCCATCGGTCATCTTTGTGTAGTTCTGTCGTTTGTCTGTCTGTCGGTCTCTCAGTTTCGGCATAAGCCTTCGAGCACCTAATCTCTAGAAATGAGTTTCCTAAACGCGGTGACTGACATCATCCACGCAAGATTATATTCGTCGAGGTGGAAATGGAAAATTAACGACAGTATTATGTTACCTAGATAAAATCCACAGAAAAACTCCGTCACACAGTCAATCTACATTAAGGCTTCCACATCTGCTTGTCATCTGCCTCTCATGCGACTGGCAAATCGTCTCCACACCTTACGCTGGCTTCCCGTTCTGTGATCTTCCGCACGCGCCACTAACTCAACGCCGTCGTTGACATGAAGAGATTTAAGCAATTTGCAACAGTTAACGTCAAACACTGAAGAGTTAAGACGTCATTAGAGAAAAGATTAGCAGACGGAGAACACGACCGACTGAGTCAGAAACAGAGAGCGACAGACAGACAGAGACAGACAGAGACAGACAGGCAGAGACAGAGGCAAAGAGACAGAGACAAAGAGACAGAGACAGAGACAGTGACAAAGAGACAGAGGCAGAGAAAGAGAGAGACAGAGAGAGACAGAGAGAGGAGACAGAGAGAAATAGAAACTCACGCTGACAGACAGACAGAGACAGAGATATGGAATGATTTGGAATGAGAGAAGTGATAGTTGATCAAAGAGTGAGACAGAGGAAACCAGAGACAGAGACAGATGGATGGAAAGAAATATAGAATGACGGCATCACGTACAATGTCATAGAGAAGTAAGAGCTAATAGGTAGATGGAATCAAAGACAGAATGAGTGATACAGCATTTGGAATGCGTTGTCTGCAGAACTGGATGAGAGTAGATCGAGAAAGTAACAGAATGGAAAAAGCAGATCGACCGAAGGAATTAGAAAGATAGAAAGAAAAGGCAGAATGATAGAATTGAGAGAAGAAGGAAAGACCTAGCAGAAAAGATTGAGTAAACTTAAGTTCTGGTAACTTGTGTCGCTGAGGTAATTGATAGTGAAGTTGTGGGAAAGAGCTCAAGCAAGCAATCGATGCAATGTTTTCATACATAAAATAGAGATAAGAGTGTTATCGAATGGGGGACATATATCTCAAGTAATAATAATAATATTTTCGTTTATTGAAACAATCCGGTTGACAAACCGCAACCGGTTACAGTGTACAATTATGCAATTGAAACAATTCACAAGAACACAAATGACAGAAGACATACATTTTAACTACTAACAGAACAGAATGCCTGCAATACACGGCGCTAATAGCAGCCTACAAAGCATATCCGCCCTACGGGACTCGAATTCGGTACCTCGCGCTCTCTATGCCAGTGTGTTATCCAATGCGCTATTGGGCCCCCTCTGTCGAGATATCACTTGGGTTCAGGAACAGATAGCAGGTACCTTCAACAGCACACCTCTGTTGGAACCACATTGGCTTGCCATCTGCAGTGGCACCATGCGGGCTTCTGTGTTTGCGGTTGAATTGCTCTAATGGCCTTCCTAGTTCCTACCTGTTAGCTGTTCTTTTTTCAAGTTGACAACAATACACAGTAGTCTAGATCAATGAACGGCGAAAACAAGTTGACAGAGACCGACGACAAAGAACTATTCAATTTGAATTTTGAATAGCTTGTTGAATAGCAGGCAGCCTTTAAATGACGACGATTGGACGTCAAACAGTTTCTTAATCATAGCTGCCGGTCAAAACACCTGTTTTCACATGTTCTTCAATACAATAGGCACCATGCAATCAATGCATACATACGTCTATTATTTGAACGTCCTATGTTTTCTATACTTACATATAAACTACTGATATATATATATTTATATATATGTATATATATATATATATTTACTCACTGAGGTGAGGCTGTAGTGGGCTCAATATTTACTAGTAAACATGATCAATTAGGTATTCAATTGGGTATCCAAGCAACTCTGCAAGACAAAGTCGTTCAACAAAGACCGATGGTTTGGACATTAGAGAAAACTGCCAGTTGACAGAATCCCACATGCACTACACGCAAGATTCAAAGAAAAAAGAAACAAAGGCAGACCAAGACTACGCTGGATAGATAAATGAGGACCTAACATCGCTTGGACTAACGCTAAAGGGAGCAGTGGACTTAATAAATGACCGAGGACAATGGAGGTCATTTATTCGCACCCATCGCCGCCAAATTGCTGGCGTCGGGAACTGATGATGATGACAATGAAACATGAGCAATTATCCATTATTGCTTTCTAGAGTGCTTTAGCAGCGGAACGTGCTTATTAAGCCAGTGTGACGGCTTGCCATAGCTGCACACCTATTTTCTATTAATCTGCCTAACTGTCGGCCAGTACGTTTCATCATCTGCTACTCTGCTCTGCTTGCGCATTTCATAACGACTTGAACACAGATGCGTTGGGGTTCCAATGGGGTTTTTCTCGCATTTTATGCGTCGGTTGAACTAAACAGGCTGAATGAATTGTTAAGCTTGAGGTTTGGACGATTAGTGCGAATCGGAATGAAGCAGGCCCTTGGCGCAGCTGCGTCTGCGTTGCATTTCAACTATTACCTCCTTACGTCTGACGTTCTCTGAGTATAAGGGTAGACGTGTGCATGGAATGCCAAATCGCTGGGATATTATTGATAGTGATTGACAAGGCCATTCCCTGACGCCCAGTTTATTCTCAAGGTACGACGTCATCTGGTAACGTAAGGTAACATAATTGTCCAATTATTACGTGACACGAGAAACAAGCAAATCAATCCAACGACTGAAAAATTAATCACATTCCAGAATTCGTAATCGTAATATTGCACATTTATATGGCGCCTGTTCAAGAATAACCGACCTGCAAAAACTAAAGCACTACAAATAAAATGGCCTTGAACCACTCGCAAAATAGAGGCAGAGTAAAAGAAGAAGCTCATGCCAGTCTGGTCCAGAATGAGAATAAAATTGCCACCCTTGACATTCCGGATCACATCTACAATTGGGTGGTTAATATTTTAGAGGGTATAAATCATGTAACAAAGTTCCAGGTTCTACTATCGGCGGTCAGATCCATCAACGCTGTAGTCGTGTTCCAAAGGTCGGGAAGTGGCCCGTCGGCATTCATATATTCAACGCCTCGGACCTTCGTCCGGTTCATTCGACCAATAAAATGGCTAGTACGCCGACGACACATACCTACCTACTCATTGGTGCCTCAACTAGACACACGGTTGGTGAGGAGATGGAGAGCGTGTCTTCATAGACCCGAGTTAACAATCTTCGGCTCAACCAGTCAAAAGTCTAGGGAGATGTTGGTCTTTCGTCGCGGTTACGTCGACCCGCCCCGCCGCCCCCGCCGGTCCAACGTGTGACCACCCTGAACATCATAGGAGTAACGATAACCGATGACCGATGATCTTCGAGTATTCACACATTCATACATACATGCATGCGAATGTACACACATACACACATGCATACATGCATACTTCAATCAATCAGCCGTTTTTATTGATTCAACAACAGCACAATTAATTAACAATCAGTCATTTTCAAAAGTTAATCTGCTGATGCCGTCAACAGGACAGCCCTAAAGGATAAGATAATCCACTATTGCAGGGCTGCCCCTTTTCCACAATACATTTACTGATGGCAAGACGATTTTATGATCATAATATGCTTATAGAAAATTCAACTTAAATAACAATGATAGGGCTAAATCATAGCCAAAACACTAAATAACAAAACATTGCAGTACAGGATTTAAAGCAAAACAAAAACCAAAACAAACAGATTATAATGTTCACAGTTGTATCATAAACAATCTTAACTACAGATACAATCTATCGAGTCATATTCTTTCTATGCATTCAACAGATAATGTTTCAGTTGAGCCTTAAATTGAGCCATGTCACCCATGTGTAGTATATTTATTAAATTGGGAGGCAGAGAATCCCAGACATACAGACATAGGCCATGCATATTTAAGACTACGACGCACAGGGAGTGGAGTCCTGGACGCAGCTTGTGACCGATTGGCCGATGAAAGATTCAGATGATCTTCACCTTCGGAGCGATGCTTCCGTCCGTCTCTGTCTTCAGTTTGTCTCAAGTGGATGCCTTAAGACGGCTGAAGAAGGGACGCTGAACTATCTCTGCTTTGTGGACGACAAAAGCAGAGTATCACTCGCTCGCTTCATTAACTCCATTCTCCTTCATCACGGCTTTTATCACCCAGATAATGTGCACGATTATATATACATATATAATATATATACATATTATATGTCTGGGCGCGGTGGTGTAGGGGTATGTTCGGTGCCTTGCAGCCGGAAGGTTGCGGGTTCGAATCCACCTCAAGCCGCCGCGTAGGGACCCTGGGCAAGTCCTTCACTCGCAATTGTTCATGCGCTTCGGCGTGAAACTCCGATTCAGTGTCCGCGCTGTAATCGGGAGCGCCTCTGAGTAGACATCTTGAAGGGGCGCTATAACAAGTGCTCATACATACATACATACATACATACATACATACATACATACATACATACATACATACTTACATACATACATACATACATACATACATACATACATACATACATAAATACATACATACATATATATATATATATGCTTATAGGTATCAGTTATATAAAAATATAGATCTCAGACAGACCAAAACGGACAGACAAAGGCGCAGAAAAGGAGCACAAGGAATGTTCCCGATATGAGTCAGTGACACATGGGTCCGTTTTCTGTAGGGAACGACCGATTCTTGAATTGGAAACCGATTAGCGCCGATTAATCGGAATAGGCGCATCCCAGGACAACCGATCCGATTATCAAAAGATGTAATTTTTTGACCCAAAACAATTCCTTTCTTCATTCATACAAAAATATTAACCTGTTTTGGCGACCTCCTACGGTTATATTCAATCTTCAATATTGAATTATTGAATGTCTGTGTAAAATAATAAATTGTGAGTCGACGCATCATCAAAATGGAGGACAGTCGGGCTTTTTAGTAACAAACAGTGCCTAGAACTAAATAAAAGTGAATAATTATTGCCGATTAATCGTATCGGAATAGGAATCGGCGAAAAGGCAGGCTAACTAATCGGAATCGGAAATTGGCAAACAAATGCCAATCGGTACTTCCCTAGTTTTCTGTATTTCCGTCCAAATGACGTCGCTATGTGAAGTAACTTAAACCCGTTTCATGTGGCTCCACTATAATAGGAGCCTCTGGACGGCCTGTAAAAGTATTTAACTGCCTAAGTGTCCATTCGGTAGGTCCATTTCATTTTTGGCTAATTGATGCTCAGGTCCGGTGTCACGAAATAGAGTATCCCCCATACATGAGTATCCCTATTAGCGAAATGGAGTATTGAGTTTAGTTTGCATTGTTTGAAGTTTCTAAGTGTATGCAGTCGTACTTTTGGATTTATTGTACACATAAAATATCTTAAGTTGCGTATCTTTAGTTTGTACGTCGACCTGAAATTAATTTACTTCGTTTTTGGTGATTTTGACTGGATTGTCGTCGAGGCTATCGTGATGCGTATGACGATGGGGGATAGAATGGTTTATCCCCCCGGATACTCTAAACCGGTTTATTTCCATCCGGGGGGTAAATTCATTCATCCCCCCCGGATAGTCTTAGGACGGATACTATATTTCGTGATACCGGTATACACAACATCTGACCATCGACTATCGCTTGGAGTACAACTGTACATCGGTAGGTCATTTTTTAGTGTTAAAGGTTTAAACCGTTGTATAGGCTTACAGTTGTCGGGAAATTGGATTCCTGTCCTCGTGTTTGTCTGCCTATCTAGTTTTAATTGCGATTGCTGCGTATACGATAGCATTTGTTTGTGTCAAATGAATTAGCTGCGTTCGAAACACACGGCCACTGATGAGATCTTGACAGTAAACGCAACACAGTCGCCAGCATCATGCAGACCATCGTTCGGAAATTCGGACTTGACATGTGGACGATTTTCGATTCGGAAAAGTCATTAAGCTAATTTTGTTGACAACAGCATGACCCTCAATCGCGGGTAACTGTACTCGGACCTACACTGGACATCGATCTCTGGACAACCCGTCTGACATGACCCAGCGCTCGTCAATAGGCTAGAAACTAGGAGTTTACGATTACGATTACAATCAATTGAACTGCGTAATCGAGTTAATTGTTATTCGACATCAGCGAGTAAACCGTTATCCATCGCTTAACTCTTTTTGGTCGCGATAAGCGGAGTTTATGATTGTAGGCAGGGTCCGATTTGCCGGGGGGTCGGGGGGGTTGGACCCCCTTGCTTCTTCTTATTGACCCCCCTGCTTCTAGCCTTAGGCCGACCCCCGAGGGGGTCGGCTTGACCCCCTCAAAAATTCATTACCCACAGTCCTACACCAAATGACTCCATTATGACCAATTGGCCTGACCCAGCTTCTACCTCCCTCTCTAGTCTCTACTAGTCTCTCTGAAAGCCCAGCTGGCTAGGCACCGATATATACATATAATATATACATATAATATATATATATATATATATATATATATAATGGTCACCTTTGTCTTTAGTAGGCTAGTACTGTTTCTTCTCTCTACTCACCACTCTCCTCCTTTTCCTCTGTCTCTCTGTCTTGCAGTTTGATATATGTGTGTCGCATCAAAGCACCATTATGCTTTTGGATTAGGGGTCTAAGGAAGAAGAAAGTTGTCTTTCAACGAGACTTGTATACACCTTACAGTTTTCAGGCCAAATGGATCAGGTTTCCATGCTGTACACTATGCTTCAGGCGAGGACCCCCCCCCCGGTCCACCCTTCAAGCCTCCCATGGCTCTAGGAGTCTAGGTAGACGCCCTGCTGACCTTTACCCTTTCCTGAGGCCAGGACAGGGGCGCTGAGAGCCTGAGACCGCTGAGTCATAAGTCGTGGAATATCAGTGTGTACGTTGTGTATTCGAAATTCCAGTTTTATGTGTATTTGTTGTTTATAAAACTGTCTGCGCATCGCTTTACTTTATCGAAAATTAAGCGACATAAACTGAACGGAGCTAGGTTTAAGAAATTGTCAGAAAAATGAGGAGCAGCTGCAACAAGTTATATGGCAGCTATTTTGAAGCACACTGATTCATCAGCATTTCAGATGAACAAGACATTAAATCCATTCATGCCACAGCAGTTTCATCAGCCAGAGTGAAGTAGCGCTCCTGTTAATTTTGTGAAGTTCTCAAAGACTTTGCAGATATATCATGGATAGAAAAGTTTTGAGTCTGGTAAGCTGGGATTATTATTACTGAAGGGATTCGAAATAATAGTCCCAGCTGGTAAGAGCCACAATTCATATAATCGAATAATGTTCAATATAGCGTTTTACTAGCTGTGTTTCGCTAAAATTCGAAATTTCTATTGGGACCGTTTGCCATTATTCGTCCCGGGTGCCAAAATACCTAGCCACGCCACTGATTAAATCACTTGCATTGTAACTGTCTCATACAAGGGATATTATTACTCCCTCCCTAATCCAGTGCTTCCCAACCTGAGTGTCGCGGAAGCAAAGGGCCCCGTGCACCTGCTCAAGGTTGGATGTCAGAAAGGTAGAACCATAACATTTGTGCATTTTATGTGAAAAAGTTGTAAAATTTATCACTACTAACATAGGCTTATAATTTTTTTTTTAACGGAAAGTATAAGTGTAGAAATAGTCGCAACCCGCATGTTTAATAGAAGAGAAGTTTCGTATCAGTAAAATAAAGAACTAACTTAAAGAAAAATATTTAAATTAAGGTCAAAGGTGCCGATAATCTGCCGTTAGTAAGGGTGCCATGCTCTGAAAAAGATTGGGAATAGCTTCCATAATTAATCTATCAGTAGGTTACTTTATAAAATATATCTCACACTTGTTACGTTGGCCACTGCAGTACGGCGCCCTATTAGGACTATTATGGCGCCCCGTTCGGGCCATCTGGTAACTGTACTGCAGAAAGATCTTTAAGCAGATTGAAAATAATAAAAAAATACTTGCGATCCAACATTACAAATGAACGCCAATTTCAAACAGTATTTTATGGGATACTATAGGCCTATACTATGGTCTACTGTACTAACTATTGCGCATAATGTCGTTATTTCAAATACCGTAGGCCTATAGCCTATACTATCATTTTAATTACCATTTTACTCTGGAACGTGGCGTCCCTCAAAAACAATTACACTTGCCCCCACATAGGCAATCCTGGATCCGCCACTGTTCCCGACCCCCCTGCTTCTTTTTTGACAAATCGGACCCTGAATTGTAGGCCTATTGGTTGCGCAATT
>JACEVL010000814.1:517500-527500 GCA_020284085.1 Aporrectodea caliginosa
GAGAGGAACAGGGATCGGTTGGAACCGGAACATTGCGGAATGGCGTTCCGGTTCTTTTTTGACGACCGGAACGTCGTACAGGTAAAAATTTCTAGATTAAAATGGCGCATGAAGCCGACGCTCCGGTTCTTTTTTGTTTAGTACGGGATCACTGGAGAGGGGAGAGAGACAGAGAGGAAGGATCAAAGGCAGGGGAAAAGAAGGGAAGGGATGGAGAGAAGGAAAAAGAGAGTGTCAAGCAATGGTCTATATTTTTACGACTTTACCTGGGGACACGTGTACCTAAAGTGTGCTTCGTATGAAGCTCTTGTGAACGGTGAACGAGAGAAGGTCCATTAGAGGAACTCTTAAAGTCAGTCGCTGAAGGGCAGAGCGGGCTGAAGGAAGCGTTCGGGGGAGTCGGAGGAAATTTTCGGACGGTCGGAAGGACTGAAGGAGTAAGTGGAGGAAGTTGAAGAAGCGGAGAAACACTTTTCCCTTTCCCTTTGTCCTTCCGCAAGGACGGGACGCACATGGAGCTGCGTTCTGGATGGATCTTGGACTCTGGACAGGAGGGAATTGAAACTGTCTTCCGGAATTTGTCCTTGTGTACGATGGATATGGTCATGTCTTCAATTCTTCATTGGAGGGATTCCGTTGTTGAAGGAGACAGGATGAGTGTATACTGTTTGAAAATTTGCTTTGTAGGGTGTTTTATTTCTGTTATGCCAGTTATGGGATTGCTTTATGAAAGCTAGTAGTAATAAACAAATAAGAGTCGTTATAAATAGGTTTGCTTGTAAATATTTTTGCAAGTAGAACTGAAAATTTGAAACCGGGTCCTCGCTGTTAATTATTCATAAGCGAACTCGCGACAGAAAGGAAACGATTGACAAATACGTACAAATACGAGATTGTAGATAGAGCAAGAATGAAACAGAACGCGCACAGACAGGAAGACAGAGGGAGAAATACAACCAGAGAGAAATATAGAACCACAGAGACAGAGCGATAGAGATGTAGTAGGACTAGTAAAGACAGATTTCATCCCAAGGTAGCATTGGATTCTGGTTTTAATCCCGTTCAGATAATGGACGAATTTGTCTTCCACTTGACGTCTCTATAGGCAGAAATTGAAGCGTGTCTAATTGAATTCTCATTCCCGTTAAGTCATATAGGATAACTTGATCGATCATGGCTTACATTATTTCAATCATTTTCTATATCCGCCGTCAAAAACAGATTTAAAAAACGACGAAAAACAGATGCCATTCTTGAGATATCGCATTTGATAGCTGTCAGAATATTTGACTGCAAGTTGGACGTATAAAATGTAAATTGCATTTTCAAATATTTTTCGTGAGGCAATTTACCCAGTTCAGTTACCGAAGCTGCATCGCTTTCTGGAAATCATTTAGCTTATTAAATTTAATCTTAATCGTAAACTTCACATTTTTAAAGCGCTACTGTAAAGCTAAGCGTAAAGCATCGGCTTATTCATTCACCAGCTTACAACATTATTAAAAGCAGCGTTGGTGTAACCATGGGCAAAAGGAGGCAGTTGACTCCTCTTGCTTTTTATATATTTATAGGCCTATTACTGGAACATCGATTGACTAATGACACCAATGACCAGGATATTGCCAATGGTCTGTGAAGTTGCCTCCTCTTGAATTTAAGTCTCGCTACGTGCCTGGGTGAAACCTTGGTTTTTATTTTTCGCGAAAAAATGCCACAAAGTGCCGGAATGCGTCAGAGGTATAGAAATCTTCCTTAGACATAGGAGCAAAAGCGTTTACTAATAAAACCACGAAAATCAATTTCGAAGTTCAACTTCTTAATTGAAAGGCCTATTAGTCTCTCAAGTCTTTGGGAATTTTCACAGGTCGAAGTCGGTTACTAAGTTTCAATACCCCTATGCGTCCTCTTTAACCCTCGGGCTACCAAGGGGGGGTGGTTGCCACTCCCCCTAGGTTTTTTTCATCTCAAACTTTTTCCGTATGGAATAAAAATTTGACCTTTTAGGTAGCTGTAGGGGGTTCATTTACACACGTTTTGAGGTAAAATGTGAGATGATATCTCACACCGTTCAAAAGTTATACCCAATATACCCGAGGTACCAGGGGGGGGTAGATACCACCCCCCCTAGATTTTCGACTATATCTTATCCGTCATTTAACATTAAAAGACGCAAATTATACCATTCTATAGAGGGAATGTGGGGCTACATTTCTATGGTCACTGAGTTGACCTGAGACAACCGGAAGTGCTTAAAATAAATAATAATACGTGTAATATGCGTGAAAAATGGCTGAATGGAAGCACTCCCCTTAGTTTTTGTCTGTAGCGTATTCATTTGTCTTCCTGGAAGAGAAACAAAGATACCATTCTTTAGAGGGAATGTAGGGCTTCATTTGCATACCTACATCTTTGTCTTTTGAATACCGGAAGTGATCAAAATAAATAATAATACGCGTAATCTGTGTGAAAATGGCTGAATACAGCATTACAACGTAAACCGATATATATGTATGGATATATATATGTATGGATGTACATTTATACTATATAAACATGTGTAGGGATGATTGTGTGTATCTTTTATACATAAATTAGTTTCAAAACACACATAATCTTATATTTTTTTATCCAAAAAGTACAAAATGTACTCAATAATATACAAATATTGCTAATTAATGGGTTCTATTGTTAAAAGTGATGTAATTTCGAGGTGCATTCACATAATGTACAACTAAATATACCATTCTGTGCAGAAATGAATGCTGAATCCATTGCTATATTACAAGTTATGATATGTAAAACCAAACACGAAATCCAGGGGGGGTAACCACCCCCCTTGGTAGTCCGTGTTACAAAAAAAGCTTGGTAGCCCTAGGGTTAAAGCCTAGTTAACTTTGAACGTGGATCCAGTACCGTAAAGCAAAACATAAACTATGAACCAGAATGTGCAGACCGCAAAGCCGTTCCTGCACCAAGTGTCTGCCCCTGTCATGCCTCTCTTCCTTCCAGTCTCCGGTGTGTCTTCATGAATGTATATCTATCTTCCGGCTCGGTCGTCTGACTCTCTCTCTCTCTCTCTCTCTCTCTCTCTCTCTCTATGTGTATGTCTCTGTCTGTCTCTGTCTGTCTCTGTCTGTCTGTCTGCCTCTGTCTGTCTGTCTGTCTCTGTCTGTCTGTCTGTCTGTCTGTCTGTCTGTCTGTCTGTCTCTCTCTCTCTATTTGTATGTCTCTGTCTGTCTCTGTCTGTCTCTCTGTCTCTCTTTGTATGTCTCTCTCTGTCTGTGTCGGTCTGTCTCTCTGCCTCTGTCTGTCTGTCTCTGTCTGTCTGTCTCTGTCTGTCTGTCTCTGTCTGTCTGTCTCTCCTCTCCCCCTCCCTTCCTTTCGTGCTTTCGGGATTTAGTTACACGCGTGTACGCAATGCGTGTGCACGGAACGATTTATTGCACTTAATAATATGGATGTCTTTCGGGAGCGATTGCATCATGGTGTCCGCTGTAAGCCACGGAGTCTTAGTCACGCAGTCTTTAGATGTCCTCCATCGCTTTTCCACAGATCATCCCATCAGTCCAGCACCTACTTAATCTTATCCCATCCGATGGAAGACCTTTCTTGCTCTCCATCCAAACCTCTGCAACTGCATCCCTCTATGGATAATCTCCTACCATGCTCTTCAAGTGACATCCCCCTCTGATACCCTATCCTCTCGCTATGACTCCCATAATCTCTTCTCAAACTCTTAACTTCCTGTTGCGATCTCTTTTCATGCTTTCAACTTGACTTCATACGCTGAGCAGTCTTCCGATATGTTCTAAGTCCGATCTGAATGCGGCCAACGAAACAAATAACGATTTAACGTAAAATACGTTGTATGAACTTGTATCCCATTTGATAAATTATCTCACAATTCTTTTGTCTTCTGCTATTCAGTTTTAATTTATGTATCTTTCCATTTCTGAAATCATTCCTTACTTTCTATATACGTGTAACGTAGCAGAAACACCGAATGTCCGTATTATCTCCTTGAGGCTTGAATTAGACCTCCCAGATGTCCGTATAATCTACGCCAAACCAGTCGTAACTATAAATCCACAGTTTGATCCGATGGACCACCTCGGCAGTTGCCCCCCCCTCCCCCCAAGAGACTGACGACGAAAGTGTTCAAGTATCAAGACACTTTTTCGACAAGTGTAAAGAAAGCGTCTATTGTCTAGTGCATTTCTACTGTG
The DNA here is from genome assembly GCA_020284085.1 of Aporrectodea caliginosa. Taxonomy (NCBI): domain Eukaryota; kingdom Metazoa; phylum Annelida; class Clitellata; order Crassiclitellata; family Lumbricidae; genus Aporrectodea; species Aporrectodea caliginosa. The sequence goes on from JACEVL010000814.1 coordinate 521,727, forward strand.
TTCTACGTTGCATTTTTAATCGTATATAAATAAGTCTTGTAACACTTCAATGTCTCAGTCGACCACACAGAGGGTCATACACGAAGTTCAGCGGTTAATTAGAAGCAGATGTCAATCACGTGTTTAGCTACAGGCTAATCCAAATAAATAACACACACACACACGCTCTCTCTCTCTCTCTCTCTCATATATATATTAGACTGGTCCAAAATAATTTTTTATCGAAAGTTCAAGATTAGAACCCACCATTGCAGTCCATCTATTAAACAACTAACATACTGAAAAAATTAGCAAAATTGAACCATATTTAGGGGTTGCGCAAGCCACCCCAAGTTATGTTTTGTGCATGTATACTTGAATTCAGCATTGCGCCCTGATGACAAACAAACATCAGTACAATGGCATGACAATGTATTCACCGTTTCAGCGTTTGAAGTCTGTGATTAAATTTAGCATTTTGGGTTGGCAAAATGCTAGTTTTAAAGGGAAAACGTCAGAAATATTTTGATTTGTCTTCATTAAGTGGTCGTTTCAGCACTGGCAGCGGCACCATCCAAACTTGCCAGCAATGTGTTCTTGCTTCGAGTCAGGAAATTGATTTCGATGCGCATCAACAACTTGAAGCCAATACTGTTTCTGATCTTCGTCAATTGTCGGGATTGAGTTGTACTCATGCATTAGCTTTACACTTCTCTCTGCGGTGTCGTTGACTACTTTGAGTTACATGACGACTGCCTGTGATTCAAGATAATCTTCATTTTCATTCCTGCAGCTTTCCGGTTTAATGCTGTAGTGGTGACCTGTCGAATTTCTTGGTGTCTGTATTTAGCCAATTGCAGAAGCCGAGACAGGACAGGAGTTTGAAACAATACATGGACGTAGGCCTACACATCTCACAGAAATAGAAGAAAATATTATTGAAAATACCCCTGTCATAAACTGGCTTCAGTTTGAAAGAAACCGAAACATATTTCTGATCGAAACATCCACATCTCTAATGAGTAAAACTCCAGGCGTTATAAAGTGAATTCCTTGAGTTAGTGCTCCACCAAAAAAGATGATTACGAATAACTCGCTCCCCGAAATCAGTAATCCACTGCTGTCTCAAATCTACTCGAGTTATTTCGACGCCAATGGTCAAGAAAACGGTGAAGTATTATTAGAATGCCTGGACCAGTTGAGGAAGCAATTTTCGTGACACTGAATGCCTTTTCAGCAGCAATTAACATCACGTAGTGACGACCTGCTAGATGAAGTAAGTTCCGACCAAGTCCCTTTTCTATCAGAGTTCACGTCCCAGCTTTCTGTCCAGTATTGCTCGTTGTGGTGTCAAAGCGCACCCCTTTAATCTTCCTTCTCAGCTACCAGTCATCTGTGTAGATGATAACGGCGCTTGCCTAAGCTTCTGCAGTGCCTCAGTTAATCTTCGGGACACTAAGAAGTTGCTCTGTTCCAATGCCAGACACAATCATAGGCAGCCGATCTACCTTCTCGCAGCCAGTGATGTCGGGCAACAGCTTACCTTCTCAATGAACAACCATTGCACAATCTGGAGAGCATTCATTTTTGAGCACGCTCTTCTTGGTAAAATCTGCAAGCTTGGCGAATAGAACTGCGACTCATATGCGAGTCCCGAACTTCATCTCTTTGAGATTGAACAGTTGCAGCCAATAGATGTGGATGTGTTTCTGCCATGTTAGTGACTTTTGTTTGATCCATAGCTGCAGCTTCCTGCTTAGTCATGGAGGCTCTCTTGCTGAGCTGTGTAGATGATGATCGTTGTTTTTTCATCCTCTTTTATAGACTACCACAACATGTGTAACTGCCTTCCAGAGGTGTGTCCTTATCACTGCTGCTCGACTCCATATCCTACTGTGCTTGTTAAAACTTCGATATCATTCTTTGATCTCTCACGCTGCTCTTGTGTAGGTCTTTGCTTTAATAAATTTCTTTTCCATTTTATGAATCAAGACTCTATCCTCTACTGCCAAATAACCCCTTTGACCTTCTGTCTGAGCTACTTGGAAAGTCCAGTCTTCTGGAATCTTGATGAAACTTTGAGCGCCCATCGAAGAGCAAAATGACTCAAGGTGCGTGAAACTTCTAATCACTTGCGCAACCCCTAAATATTCTCAAATGTGGATGAAATTGCACCTGAATTATTTTTTATATAGTGGACTCCATTGGCACCCTCTAATAATAAAAAACTGAAACTTTATATTTTGCCATGTAGTCGTGGACCAGCCTAATATATATATATATATATAAATATGTATAAAATTATATATATATATCAAAATGGTCCTATTTCGCCGCGCTGGGGTTGTGAGCGCCTCTGAGTAGTTCCTTTGAGTAGGCGCTATAAAAATTCAAGTAATGAATGAATATGATATAGGTCTGTATGTCTCTCTTTGCTGCCGATGTGACACTTAGTCAGTGCATTTTATTCTGGTATGACCACATTTTCGCGCATGTATGTATGTTTATTTGTATGCATAGATTATGCATCTATGTTTTAATTTTAGTATGCAAGAATGTATTTTTGATGCGAATGTTATAGTAGGCCTACGCCTTCTCAGACATTTATAGGAAAATCGATGAATCACAGCCTCTGACAGATTCGAAACGTCCTACTTACGATAAGCTGGAAAAATATTCCGAGTATTTATGGTGGAAGAGTTTCGATTTCTAGTGGAAGGAAGACAGCAACGATCCAATGCATGAGAACTCACGTAGCCTACAGTGGACCGTTATAATATGACTCTGTAATCTTCACCACGTGTGACAGCTTACTCCACGTACGAGTCCTTAGTCCTTACTCAACCATGACTTGTGAGTGACTGACTTTATTCTTAACAATCACCAATAAGATACATATACATAGCCCCTTTCCTTTCTCAGAGTCTCTCGCACTGGGAGCGCCTCTGATTGGTGTGCACTGCGAGAGGCGCCATATAAGTTGATAGATACAATACAATACTATATGAAATTTTCCATACATTCTGATTGGTTCTAGGCCTAATGTACGATTCTAAATATAGAGTCCAATCATTATATATTTCTGTTCTTGTAGCATCCTAATTATAATTTACATACATAGTCTAAAACCAAAGCACAACTCCTATTAAAACATAAATCAGCAAGTACATACATATCCCTATGATTCTGACAGACGTTTGCTTAACCACATGTTAGGAGTTGAAGTCAAACTCGCAAGGGAGTCAGAGTAAGGGTACTATAGTTGACGAGGAAGCGTTAAAGAAAATCGTCACTGCTACTTAATTTCAGCATGTCTGTTTTGCCCGTCATTCCAGGAACGTCCTCTGGGTTGTTCCTATGCACGTATTTTTCCCCTATGAATCGTCTCTTTAATAGGACAGAGAAAGAGTTAACGTCTGCGAAACTTTCGTCGTGTAGAAGCGTTTATTTATTTCAGCGATCAGAATAGCGAATTCTAAGAAGAAACTGCAACAATATAGAAGTTGTTTAATGCGTGATGATCAGATTGTGGATATTTTTGTGCCAAAATATTTAGAAATCTGGATACCTTTTTATCTTTTGTTTCTGTAATGAATGCCACAAATATAACAGATCGATAAAAATAGCACAGAATGACGTAACGTGATTACGTAGGTACATACGTATGTATGTATTTTTGTATGTACCTATTTTTGGATGTATGTATCTTTGTATGTATGCATGTGTGTAAGTATGTATGTATCTATGCATGCATGCATGTATGTATGCATATATGTACGTACGTATGTATATATATATATATGTATGAATGTGTGTAGGCATATATATATATATATATATATATATATATATATATATATATATATATATAGGCTATTTAAATCACTGATTTAATGGCTGGTGCGCATTCCAAACAGTCCAAAGTTTATATGATGGTATAGACGCTCAGCATAGCCGAGTCTTGAAGCGAGACGTGAGTTGGAATAGGATAAACGAAGATTGTTTTTACTTGATTTTTATCCTCTGCTGTTACCAGACCAAGATGCGTCCAGGGATAAACATCTAAACACCATAAAGAAACCTTTCTTTACAATGCACTGATCCAGACTTATCTTCGTTTTACCGCTGGAGCCAACTCCTTTATAATTCAGGCCTACGATCGCAAGGAGCTTTTGTTGCGCTACTTAAGTCTGGGTGAATAAAACTCCCAGGCATGCATTCCCTGTAAGCAAGTAAAGCTGCCGAAACATCAACGTAGCGTTGCATTTTATGGCGAGGATGCAATTTGTATTGAATAAGGAAACTGCGCCATACTATCTCCCACCTAATGTACATTTATCAATACATTTCGCTAGTGTAAAGGCGTTGAAATCGGATCAGGTGACAGAAATAACACCGAAATGTGCATCAAGATACATAGAAGTCCTAACGTTATAGAATCATTGAGAAAACTCCTCACGTGTTCAACTAATCTATGGAAATGACCACTTACAAGTCGCCAACGATATGTTTCATCTTATTTATGGTCTGCTGAATGTAATGTTTATTCTTTCAGGGTTTAAATAAACAGATTAATCAATTTCATTTTGAGTGTATCTTGAGTTAGAATTACGGTGCGTCAAGTGAAGCTGGTCACACGACGTCACACGCAAGGAAAAGAGTGTTAGCTGCAGCGCGGAATACTTGTTTTGAGGTCATGCCTCGTTCCGCATCCAGAGCTGCCTACCTTTTGTGAAGGGACCAGTAATAAACTGTGTGTTTTCAGTTCAAGTCAATTTGGAAAGTAGCGCAATTAATAGGCCATAGAAAATATGTTACATGTGTATCAACACCTCTCTGTCTCTGTCTCTGACTCTGTCTGTCTGTCTATCTTCTGTCTCTGTCTCTGTCTGTCTGTCTGTCTCTCTTTCTCTTTCTTTTCTCTTACTCTGTCTGTCTGTCTGTCTGTCTGTCTGTCTCTCTCTCTCTCTCTCTCTCTCTCTCTCTCTCTCTCTCTCTCTCTCTCTCATATTATGAGTTTCTGAACTCGATAATGAGATGAATTCAGAAGATACTTTCGGATTTAATGACTGGCTGCCATGTGCAAAGAATCTGTGTTCTGCAAACAATCAGGTCGGTTAGGATTTGGAAGGTGATTGCCACGAAAATTTTGGGTGCACGATATTGCAAACGATAAGTTATGCCTTAGGTATTGCTGAATTCGATGATGATGATGATGATTATTTTTTCCCGAGGTACTAATGATCCCTCGGGATTATTATTATTACTTTTTTGCCCCGAAGTAATAATATTATGTCCCGAGGTGCACGGGATCCCTCAGGGACTTAAACATTAATCAAAAAGAGCGAAATAACGTCTGGAACGGCACCCGTTCGTCGAGTCCAGTGCAGAAAAAGTACCGCAGAATTCCACCGCATTGAACCGTTGGATTATCAGAGCCAGGCATGGAAACAGATAGGGGTGCGTGCGTCCACAAAATCGTGTTGAAACTATTATTATTAATGTTGTTGTTGTTATTATTATAATTGTATTACTGTTATTATTATTTTGGAACGAGGAGAACGAAAATGATGCCGGTGATGAATATACTTCCAGATGTGAGGCTTCTTCGCGAAATCTATTGCCCAACACCGGAGCAATAAAATCCAGGAGCCTGAAAATGATTGAAAAAATAGAATAACGAGGATAGTCTATAGAAGCCACGGAACCAAAGACCAGATGCAGAACTGTTTGTAAGAAATATCCAACTTAAAACCGTCAAAGCTTCAAAATTTCATTTGATTTAAGTTGACGAA
>JACEVL010000814.1:532500-585377 GCA_020284085.1 Aporrectodea caliginosa
TCTTGGAACTGATGCAAACCTGAAATAATAATTATTATTGCTAATCACCTTCCCAAACTGGTTTATGACCTTCAAAACGACACCATTATTGTTCGACCAACTGTACACTGTCCACGCATTGACCCCAGGTGGAACAGTTCTTTGGGTCTACTGCCTGATGTCCAAAGAGCAGCAGGACATATACACGCAGATGCTCATCGAGCTTATGCACCTAGAAAGTGAATCCATGGTCCATTATGATAACTTTGAAATTCCCGTCGTCTGCGTACGGGAATTTCAAAGTTATCATAAGCGGTGATCAGTATAGCAACAAAATAATAATAAATAAGTTGACCAGAAATAAAACACTTTACATTAACGTGCTTTACTTGTTAAGTTTGGGGTTATTGGCGTGGTGTTTGACTGATTTGATCGACGTTTATTTTCCTCGGAGGTTACTGGCAATGGAGGTCATTGACCCGGGGTAATTTTCCTAGGGCTTAATGACCGGAGGTTATTAGCCTGGGTTAATGGCCGGGGGGCTATTGCCCAGGGGGTTATTGGCCTGATACCCTAGTAAAGGCCGATCCTCTTTTTGATCAACATCCAGTGAAAAGTATTTTCTTCCTCGTATTCGTCTTGTCTTTAACCGGCGTTCATTCACAGTTGACGGTCGCTTCATCTGGAACTTTTCTACCTAGTGATGCTCACAGCTCTCCTGCGAATACTGTCTTTCGCTCTAAACTGAAAACTTACCAATTCGGGTTCTTATAGTCAACCTATGACTCCATGTGTTTGCCCGAATTCAGTGTGCACTTCTGAACTTTGTAAGGTATGCATTGCCGAATTAATGTTGTATTGCATTGTATTGTATTTGAACACTTGTTATAGTGCCCCTACCAGATTTCCCATTCAGAGGCGCTCCCGACTACTGCGCGAACGCTGAATCGGAGTTTCACGCCGAAGCGCATGAGCAATTGCGAGTGAAGGACTTGCCCAGGGTCCCTACGCGGCGACTTTTGAGGTGGATTCGAACCCGCAACCCTCCAGCTCCAAGGCACCGAACATACCCCTAAACCACCGCGCCCCAGTTGTATTGTGATGTGTTGTATTGTGTGTTGTATTGTACTCCACGTTTATAATGCGACCGAGCCACCCGCAGTAAAGATCCGAGAAATTAATCTCTGATAAACCGACCCGACCGGGAAGCGAACCCGGGGCGCCGGCGTGACGAGCAGGCTACCAACCCACTCGGCCACTCAGGATCCTTATATGTTATATTGTACAGTGCTTTATTAAAAGGAATCATTAAGAGCAACCAAACCAGACAATCAAAGTCCAATAAATGATAAAGATTTATGCAATGAACAAAATTCAGTTGTTACAATACGCATATACTGTATTTCGTAGGCTACTGTCTAGCTTGAAACGAAGAGTCTTGGAATTATACGACAATGGGTTGATAAGATAATCAATCGATTAATCAAATAACAAATCTCAGTATACATCAATAATTATAATTAATCGCATTATTACCATATAACCATTAACCATCTTACTGCTGAACAGGGTCGAGATTTAAAAAAAAGACATTATGTGCACCGTGTCATCGACATGCAAGTCACACGCCTCATTGAGTTATAGCGGCTTAATGCTCTTCCTCCGTCCTTGGATTATCCATTAATCTGCTCTTCCGTCCGTTCGTTCATACGATCATTTGTTCGCTTATTCAATCGTTCTTTCGTTCATTCTTTCGTTGTTCATCGGTTAATGAGGTTCGTGGTCAATCTTTGTGTTTCGTATGATCATCGTGAATTCATTCATCCCTTCATCAATTCATTCGAGCGTTCAATAGCATATTAGCATCACTTCCGAAAAAAAATACTAAAATCAGCAGATTGATTTCACATGTGACTGATTTCAGTATTTCACATGACTGATCTATAGATTTATTTTATTAACAAAACGATTGTACATAAAAGATAATCTATTAATTGTACTTGGCGTTAAGCTAAGCTAATACCATATCCAAAGTACTTGCATTGGATAAGGACGAATCTGTTAACTGGACTATTTATTACAGTACTTTTAGACGTTTCTTTTTAGCACCTTCAATATTATCAATCATAAAATGCTGATATTCAGTAAGGTTTCTTCAATTTAGGTCAGTTCATGAATTAACGTATTGTGTGTCACGATGACCGATTCGTTAGAGCTTTGTCCGAGACAGTTACTGTGTAGGGACCTTGAGCAAGTCCTTCACTCACAATTGCTCAGCGCCATCGATGTTCTGTCGTATGGTCGCATGTGCACTTCTGAACTTTGGAAGGAGGACAATATCAAAGACAGTTTTATTGTATTGTATTGTATTGTATTGTATTGCATAGCGCAACAGGGTTGACAACATGGTCCAGCATGCATGTGGACGAATCTTACAGATGTCGGCTATATGATCCTCATCGAAAACTCTGCTACTATAGTCCCGCGATCTTCTACGAGGTTTTGTCTCTGGACTCACTGCATGCATCAGTCTGCCCGTCCATTTGAAGAACGCGCCATCTCTGGAGACATTTAAATCACAACTCAAGACTTATCTTTATAAACAATCAAGCTCCTGTCATTCACTGCGTGGACGAGTCAGTTAGTTAGTCGCTTGCCTCGACATCTCAGTAAGTCCTTGCCATAAACTGTCATTGACTTTTTGAACTCATGTACAAAGCCCTTTCCTTCAGCCTCGGCTGTGCTACAGCGCTATGCAAATCGTCGTCTTATTATTATTTTTTTACCGAGGTAGGTCTAATCCTCATCATCATCATCATCATCATCATCATCATCATCATCATCATCATCATCATCATCATCATCATCATCATCATCATCATCACTGTCATCGTCGTCATCATCATCATCATCATCGTCGTCGTCGTCGTCGTCATCGTCGTCGTCGTCATCATCATCATCATCATAATCATCATCATTATTATTATTTGAAGCGCACACTTGACAACAGCAAGACAGCCACTCAGAAACGATGTTTCTATACAACTGCAGTCACAGCAAATCACAGATTTCACTTGACCTTACAATCGCCTTCGAACCTCCGTGTGAGTTAGTTAGGCGTTAGCCTCGACATCTCAGCAAGTGGCTGCCCACAATCTCGACATCTCAGCAAGTGCTTGTCTATCTCAGCAAGGGCTTGATCATTACCTCGACATCTCAGCAAGTGATTGTCCATCTCAGCAAGTGCTTGTCTATCTCAGCAAGTGCTTGTGCTCTTATAACCTCATCATCTCAGCAAGTGGCTGCCCACAACCTCGACATCTCAGCAAGTGGCTGCCCACAACCTCGACATCTCAGCAAGTGTTTGCTCTTATAACCTCGACATCTCAGCAAGTGCTTGTCCATCTCAGCAAGTGCTTGCTCATTACCTCGACATCTCAGCAAGTGGCTGCCCACAACCTCGACATCTCAGCAAGTGCTTGTCCATCTCAGCAAGTGCTTGCTCATTACCTCGACATCTCAGCAAGTACTTGTCAAAAACTATACACCCACCCGATACTCGTTTGTCATGACTCCCGACAGTGAGGCAATTTTTCTAAATATTTTGTGTCTCCTTATCCACGCTTTCTTCCTCTCATCGCCCACGCTTGCAATGAATGACAGGGGCTTGAAACAGTTCCAATTAAGCGGTTTAATATCACCAACGTTTGACGGCTCATGCACAATCCCATCTCAGTAGCACCAAGAGGAATAAGGTAAGATGGACAAGCATGTCCATCTTAGCAAGTGCTTGCTCATTGCCTCGACATCTCGGCAAGTGGCTGCCCACAACCTCGACATCTCAGCAAGTGCTTGTCCATCTCAGCAAGTGCTTGCTCATTACCTCGACATCTCAGCAAGTACTTGTCAAAAACTATACACCCACCCGATACTCGTTTGTCATGACTCCCGACAGTGAGGCAATTTTTCTAAATATTTTGTGTCTCCTTATCCACGCTTTCTTCCTCTCATCGCCCACGCTTGCAATGAATGACAGGGGCTTGAAACAGTTCCAATTAAGCGGTTTAATATCACCAACGTTTGACGGCTCATGCACAATCCCATCTCAGTAGCACCAAGAGGAATAAGGTAAGACTGAATATACACTCAGTATCTCTAATTCGTTTCTTCCTACACATTTATATCGCGCCAACATCACTCGACGGCGCTAAGCAGCTTCTCCTCTCAGCCTCTCTTTTATGATTGCGATGCACAAAGGCCGTCTTATAGACGAGTTTTGAACCCACACGCCTCGCGTCACAAAGCGAACACAGAACCAACAAGCCGTGAAAAATGGAATCGGAAAATATTTGACATCCTTCATCGCGTTCGCGTGAAATTGACCGGAAACAGACTGGCAGGGTCTCTTCCGCTTCTGGGAATCGATGGACTGATTAGAACACAGTCTAAGCTCCAACGTCATTGATATATATATATATATATAAGCTTACATATTAATAAATATACAGTACATTATATACATAGTACATATAATTACAAATGTACGTTTGCATATGTATCCTGTATTTATATATATAGTACATATATATACATATTTATAAATATACAGTATATTATATACATAGTATATATAATTACAAATGTTCGTTTGCATATGTATAATGTATTTATGTATGTATGAACGTGTAAGTACTAAGTACATGTGTATAGGCCTAATGTATGTAGTTAGGCATGTATATTTGTATGTATATGGCTATAGACGTCCTCGTATGTTAGGAACCTCATAGCGAAGCTAAACTATGGCTAAACTATGGCTATATATGATCCAAACAGTCTGTTATGAACATCTCGAGGAAATCGATCTGTTTCGGATCGATAGGTGACGTTTGGTGTTCACACGCCAAGCGCAACCTATGTGATATCTTGCAGTGGCGCAGTATCTGTCTGCTATACAGCACAGTATCCATTTCATTAGATTACTATTACAATGCATGCATGTATGCATATATGGGAAGGGGGTTTAGGTGAATGGTTAATACTCTGGAACGAAGAGCAGATGATCAGCACGGACACGGGATCGATACCCGCTACTCTCCCAAAGGTCGACTTAGCCTTTCATTCGTCAGATAGCGTTGGTAAAATGAGCTGTAGGACGTGATGGGCGACTTGCATGGCTGCCATACAGTTAAATTCAACTCCTATAATAACTTGTGATCATCCGTTCATACTGTGACTTGTAATCATACTGCGTTCATCATGTCAGTTTGAATAAATAAACGAATTATTTTTTATTTCTTCGTTATTATTATCATTATTACAGTTCTCAGAATTTCCTTTAGCGCCCAAGAGAGCCAAGTCTCGAGAACAAACTTATTCGCAGGCGCTCAGTCAAAATGAAGGCAGATCGGTTTCAAAGAAGTAATTACCTGCTGACATGATATAACAACACGTCAGTTATTCAGATGGCTGCGTCATTCATCCCTTGAGAGTCGTATAATCAACAAATGTCGCCGTACAAACTGAATCCTATAGAGTCCGATGCGATTTGCCCGTCACAGGATGCAGTGTGTTTGTTATTTTTTTGTCTTTGTTCTTGTCTTGTTTCAGACGTTGGTTGCTGCTCTTAAAGCCCTGTGTTTTCTGGCAACTGCGAGCTTTCTCCGGCTATTTCTGTCTGAACTTAAGAACATTGTCTGCGATCGAAATAGCACAACTGTCATTGTAGTCTTCTCAATGTCACTTTATATCATGCAATGTAATCGGGGATTGCTGACGTTTTAAAAAATCTGTTTCATCTGAAAAAAAACTTAAACCAGTCTTGTATGTATATAATATTATATGTATGCATGCATGCATGTATGTGTGTGAGCATATATTTATGTATGTATGTATGTGTGTATGAATGTATGTATATTTGTTTGTTTCTTTGTATGTATACATGTATGTTTGTATGTATGTATGTATGTATATATGTATGTATGCATGCATGCATGTATGTATCTATATATATGTATGCATGTATGTATGTATGCATGTATGTATGCATGCATGCATGAATGCATGTACAGGATGTTTTCATGCATGCATTCATGTGTGTATATATATATATATATGTGTTTGTATGCATGTATGCTGCATAATACACTGACATTGATATAGACGTCTGTAGAATAAAATAAGCCTTTTCTTTTTCACTGTATACTTCGTATTCTGCTCTTAGAAGAGGTTGAGAGTGCTGTGTCAACCTCGCAGACACAAATTGACATCTCCTGAAAGGCTTAGGCACCAGACATCTAACGAAGAGAAGGAAGAGGAGAAGAGAGTGGAGGAGGCCAGGAGGGAAGAGGGAAGAGGAGGAGAGAGTGTCGGAGGGAAGAGGAGGGGACAGAGGTAGGCGAGCTGTCTGTACCTTTATGTCGTCCATCTGTTATATTGTACAGAAAGGTAGACAGAGAGAAAGAGAGACATAGAGCCAGAGACAGAGACAGAGATAGAGACAGACAGAGACAGAGGGAGACAGAGAGAAATACAGAGAGTGAGACAGAGGGAGACAGGAGAGAGAGAAAAAGAGAGAGAGAAGAGAGAGAGATAAAGAGAGAGAGGAGAGAGAGAGAGAAAGAGAGACAGACAGACAGACAGAGAGCGAGAGACATACAGAGACAGAGACAGACAGACAGAGGAACAGCTAGAGAAACATATACGGGAACGGTGGGTATATATCATTCTGTTCAACTGCTGGCAGTGATGGATGAGGCCAGTGCTAATCGGTGCGGATAAGAAAGTTGATAAACGAGAATAAGCAGCACAGATGTTTATGAATAAACATGTAAACATGTCGTCATGAATAAACAAGATGGGGAGGGAGATAGGGAGCAGCGTGGAAGAGCCATGAGTCTAGAAAATTTCTTATGTCTCCAAGCATCCATTCCCTCATCCTTCGCTCCAGCTTACTTCACTTTTCTTTTCAATGTTTTTCGTTTCTTTCCATTTTACTTTATTCAAATATCGTCATCTCTCTCCTTCCATCCTTCTCTGTCTCTCTGCCTCTCTGCCTCTCTGTCTCCTCGTCTCTGTCTCTGTCTCTGTCTGTCTCTGTCTCTCTGTTTCTGTCTTGTCCCTATCCCGCTCTGTCTCAATCTGTCTCTCTCTGTCTCTCTGTCTCTCTGTCTCTCTGTCTCTTTCTCTCTGTCTTTCTCTCTTTCTCTCTCTCTTTCACTGTCTTACTCAGTCACTCTCTGCGCCTCTGTATCTCTTCATCCACATCTTCCAACCTCACTGTGTATCACTACCTCCTTCTCTTTCCATCTCTCAGTCTGCCTGTCTCTTCCTCCCAATGTCGAAGCGCTCTGACCCTTATCGACATCAGCAGTTGAGACCCATCCGTCTCTTCCAAAATCCATTCATCGCACTGCTGCCATTTTACGGTCAACATCACTGACCTGTGTCACTAACGTAATGACAAAACACTAATCTCTCTCTGTCTGGATCAACAAAACCCAGCTTCTCCCTCCGGTCCTACCCTCGCCTCAGCATCGCCATCCTCATCGTTGTCGTCAGCTTCATCATCTTGGACAATACAGGCAAAACTGTACACAACCTTTTTTCATCCACGACTCCCTTTATTCCCTTGGCCTTTCGTCCTCCTTCGAATTTTTGACTGCATTTACTGCCTCAGTGACTAAAGTAGAAAAAGGCTCGCTTGACTTGATGCTACATTTCCTCGACACAGAAAAGCTCTTGTGCGGGTTTGCCTTTGTATATGCGTGTGCCCGCAACTTCGCTCTCTTGAGCGCTATGGAAATCTGTGGAGATTACGATGGGTTTATCTAGTATCTAATTCAATCGCAAACCTTCTTCATTTCTGCCTTGGAACACAGCGAGAAGAAAATTGAAAGAAACAAAGAGAAATAAGAAGGATAATATCGAATCAAGAATTCATTGGGTTTGTGATAGAAGACTTTATTAACGTCGGATCCGGAGTGCAAAAAAGTCATCAACTGCGACGCATTCAAACCCAACTGTAACTCCGTTCGAATTCTATCTTGATTAAGAACCATCACCGTGTTGGGGAGAGTATACGTTGCTATAGCGGGCTTCATAGTTAATTGTCCTATAAATTATAACAAACTAGACACATGAGGAAAGGCATAGAAAGCAGACGTGCAGTAGGCGATAATTGCTGCAGAAAGAAAAACAGTCTTAAAACTACTTCAGCCAAACAGTAAGTAATACAGTAACGAGAACGCTCATCAATAGCAGCTGTTAGGTTATATATGAACTATGTTATGTGGCCAACAGTCAGACATTAAGTTTTATTTGCTTGGACAAAATGTCTGGAAAGTGTAGTGATGAGTGTATATATATGCATGGATTAATGTATGTGCATTAATGAATGTAAATACATGCAAGATATACATAATATAGACATAATATACATAATATTATATGCATAGTAACCATAACCAAAATAGTACAATATACATACACACATGTATATGTCATGCGCACATACATAAATACATTATACATCCATCCCTATACACATACATGAATGTACTTGCATACGTTCATACATGCAAATACATATCCATACATATACATAATTATGCATACATACATTGACCTCTTAGTCCCGCGAGCAAGGACTGCTATGGCTAAATATCGACTTCTACGGTAGTAGTAGTATTAACTCCTTTACCTCTCTTGACCTCTTCTCCTCAAGCACTTGAAGACTATTCTGTTCAATTGTGGTTTCATTGCATTAGGTCGGCAGCGCCTCTGATAAGTTTTTCTCAAGTGGCGCTGTGTAAGTTACAATTACAGTGGTAGCAGTGACAGTAGTAGTTGCGGTAGTAGTATAGTGGAAGTAGCAGCAAAGCTAGTAATCTTATCGTATCGTGTCTAATAATTTACAAAGCGTCTCTTACAGAATAACAATTCAGAGGCGCTCTCAGCACGGAAGCCCCGGAGAATAAGAAATGCCTTTAAAGAGCGAGAGACCGATGAGGAAAAAACCAGTCATTAGTTAAACCCTTAGTGAGGGGGAGGTCATACCAAATGGAGGGCCCACCACAGCAAACGCCCGGTGTTGGGCCACAGCAGTTCTAGTAATGGTGGTATATAGCGGTGATACTACTACTGCAGTAACTACTACTGCTGCTGCTGCTGCTACTGTTGCTGCTACTGCTGCTACTACTACTGCTACTATTACTACCAATAATAATAATAATAATAATAATAATAATAATAATAATAATAATAATAATAATAATAATAATAATAATAATAATAATAATAATAATAATAATAATAATAATAATAATAATAATAATAATAATAATAATAATAATAATAATAATAATAATAATTGTCCGTCTGCATGCAGCGCTTTAACGCCGCGGCCTTTAGGGGCTCCTTTATGCAACACGATGGAGACGAGAACCCGTAAAACACAACTATGCTTAGTATCTTAGAGCCTGAGGGATTCTTTTTACCTCGGGCGAAAAAAAAAAAAATAATAATAATAATAATAATAATAATAATAATAATAATAATAATAATAATAATAATAATAATAATAATAATAACAGCATGAGGGAGCTGAAGGACAGAAAGTGAGAAGTAAAGTAGTCTAGATAAATCATAATAAGAAAAACGCTAATGCGTAAACCCCGTTTACTAACAGTATCAACCACTATCCCAAGATCGTTTGGAATCTATAATTATGCGTAAGTCGCGTGTATAATATACCATGTTTTACGTGGACCTACCTTCGGAAGCTCTGTTGAAGCTCTGTTGAAATGACTAGCGTTCCACCCGTGCCAGACTATTAACTCGGTTGAGGCACCTGATGACTACCTGTCTTTAAAGCATCGAATGTTCCACGACGATCAGCTCTTCAATGTCATCGAGTTGCCTTGTCAATCACCCGTCATATCCCAATGCTTTCACGCGGGGCTGCCACACTTTCAACACGCGACAGCAATATCACCAGCTGTTAGCATTGCCGTGATCTCCTAGTGTTAACTGTTAGTGTTATTAATTCCGTCCTGACATTGCACTGCGCAAATCTTTGGGCTTCTGGACCCACACAGAGCTTACTTTGCCTATATTATGCCTCCAGCTTCCTATTGGGCATTCATATATGCGTCGCTCAGCGCGTCGGGCGTTTGCGGAGGCATGCTCGATAAATAGGAGGCAGCTGGACCCAGCGATGAAAGACCGTTCGCTTGATGCAGGCCAACAGTCGACCGGAAACAGATAGGGGCTGGACGTAGTCTACTCCTGGGTTCTGTCCCTTCTATCAGCTTAGAACTCGATGTTGTTGTTGCCGAGACTCGAGACAAACCTTTGTCATGTCGTAGGATGAATGAAAGAAACTTTTACATTTCATAACGTCAAAGGGAAAAGATATATTTGAAATAAATAGCTGCAGTCAATTCAAGTATACATTCAATATTATTGAGTGAATACATACATACATACATACATACATACATACATACATACATACATACATACATACATACATACATACATACATACATACATATATACATACATACATACATACATACATACATACATACATACATACATAAATGGTATCCGGACATTTCCCCAGACATTCCCCGGACATCCCCGAAGATCACTTACTATACTCAGTAAGTAGGCAGTCTGCCATTGTCCGTGATAACTGTCATTAATCCAACTTCTATATAAACAAAAGACGTTCTTTCGTCAATCCAACTTCTATTAAAGCAAAGAATTAGTTTCATCAATCCAACTTCTTTTAAGCAACGAATTTATTTCATCAATACAATTTCTATTTAAGCAAAGAATGTGTTTCATTAATCCAGGTTCTATTTAAGCAAAGAATTTCTTTCATCAGTCCAGCTTCTATCAAAGTGAAGAACTTACTCTGCAATGTTTTGTTAATAATTGATGTAATATATTCGTTCGTAATGACATTTAGCATCATTTAGGCTAGCGCAGAGAGAGCCTCTGAGTAGATATCTGAAGGGGCGCTATATAAATGTTCCATTTAATTAATTCAATCATTAATTCATTCTGGTGTTTCTGAGTTGTCGAATTTCGATCTCCCTTCTACAATGCATTATTTTCGATTGTGATTTCAATCGAATCAACCAGCGACATTATGGAAAAGTGCGCTATAGAAATCGTTAGCATATTTATTCATTCATTCATTGGCTTGTTATTTATACACGATGACATAATGCGTCACGTGATTTACAGCTGTCAGGTATTTCTGTGTTTATTTTTGCTCATTTATTATAGTTTCTGTTGTTGGCCGGTTTGTTTCTTTGATTGATTATTTATCGAGTTTGTTGTGTCGCCGTCTGTTTTGTTGTTTCGCCATTTCGTCTACAGTCCGTCTGCAACGAACGCCATTAAACGCTAGATTTCTCGGCAGCGTCGGCCTGACTTCCGGTGCGGGTAAGACGCAGTTTCCGGTGGTGGGTGACGACGGGTGATTCATTGGTCATGACGCTGTGAGACGACTTGACTGTTACGACCTGTGAATCTGTGACAAGCACCGCTATTGGGCGGATGACTATTACGACCTGTGAGGCTGTGACAAACACCGTTATTGAGGGGAGAACTCAGTCATTCCGGACGGGGTTAACAGCTTCTGACCCTGCTTACCCCCAGCGAGGCAATCTGTCATCTTGCCCAGCAGTTGGTTGAGCGGTCAATCGGTTGGTCAGTGTTTACTGGCTATCGGTCAGTAGATTAAGTTAAGTCCGTTGTTAGTACGGTTGGACGGTCGGAAAGTATGCTGTCAATGCAATGTTTCATTTATTCATTTCTTGGTGCAGCGATGTTTCTGTTCTTCGGTCTATTACTGCTTATCCAGAATCACTAATCTCTGCTTCATTCATCCTCTTGAATAATCCCTCACTCTTCTATATATTATATATACGCCACTCTTCTATATATATATATATATATATATATATATATATATATATATATATATATATATATACTTCTATATGTATAAGTATATGTATAAGTATATATATAAATATATATATATACTTATACATATATATATGTATAATCATATGTATAAGTATATATATAAATATATATATATATATTTATACATATATATATGTATATAATTATATACCTATACATATAGAAGTATGTATATATATATATATAAATATATATATATAATTGCATCATTCCAGTCACAGAAGTCGTAAACATCTGTGGCGCCCACTCAATCACAACTGCCACCTGGTGACGTTACAAGAGCCCCATCTCCACCGTCACCCTCCCACCCTCGTTCCTTCACCAAGTGCAGAAGAAATCAGAAAGGTTCAATAACTGCTTTGTTGCCGGTGGACATCCGTCTCTATGACGTGGTCCATTGAAGTCAAACGCTTGATTGACAGATCGACTGGTCGTTAGCGGACGTCTCTGTTCCTCGGTTCAATGCTGTCAATCAAGTTTTCATCGTCATCTTCGATTCACTTTGCCGAGAGATGTTTGATGCGTCAGAAGTCAATTGATTCTGGCGCCAGAGAAACCTGTCTTCTTTACTTTGTTTCGTTCTGTTTACTTTTTTTCTGACTCTTACTTTCTTCTGCTAATAATAACTTTTTTTAGGGCTGGCACTTACTAAAAATAATAAGTCGATTAAACTCTTAAATTTAACTTCGATTAATCGATTATATGCGATTAATTTGGTATCTGTTATGCAAAGCGTGAAAAACTGTTTAAAATGTAGTCACTGAGTCAGTTACTACTTTCTTTCTACAAAAAACTTAAATCATTCCACATGCTGAAAGTGATACTTCAGCGATGTGTTTAAACCACAGTAAGCGAACTGTTAAATTACTTAATTGCAATGAAGCCAATTAATTTGGTCGCCATCTTCGACTTCTCCGTCAGCATTTACCTTTAAGGCAAAATGATTTGTCCACTCTAACGTTTCACATTATCATTGTACGCCATATTGTTTACTCAAGAAAAGGGAAATTCGAAATCGAGAAATGAGTAAAAAAATTAACCGAACAGAAACAAGCTAATCGTTTAAAATTTTTAACGATTAATCGATTAATTAATCGTTAAAATCCTCAGCCCTAACTTATTTACTTGCCTCGTTCCTTCTGTTTTCTCTAATTGTGTTTTTCTTACTGTCTTTCTTTCGTTATTTTGTCTTCTGTCTTCCTTCATTTTAATCTGTGTTTACATCATGCTGTGCCTGTCCGCGTGTCTGTCTGTCTGTTCTATCTTGAAATCTAGCAGTGTTCCGATGTGTGTCTATTCTTCGTGTGTTGTTCTTGTCCCTGAGGGGAACTGCCGTCGAACTTATCCAGCAATATCCAATTTGAAATAACCACATCTCTACCAGGACGACAGGACCTGATCAGATGCCCCATCTAGTGACCGAAATTCAGGTTCTCTGTCACAAGACAGGGTCATCTGCGAAGCTGAAGCTTTTACGCGGTTAAACCAGTTACAGCTTTTATAGCGTATACGTTTAACTCTCTCATTCCCACTGCAGTTTCATTTGCTAGTTTTCATCGATGTTTCCAGACTGCAGGTCTCTCCATGTCACTGTCAGTCAATCAGCGGCTTTCCGTTAAGCATTTCCTTAGTCTCTCTTTGCTTGCTTCCACCATTTCTCCATCCATGTTTTTTAGTTAGACGTTCACAAAAGACGCCACGTAGATCACGATATATATATATATACATATGTACGTTTATTATATATGCATATATATATGTATGTATATATATTTATGTATATACTATATATGTGTGTATATATATGTAATTATGTATGTATAATATATATATGCATGTATATATATATGTATGTATATAGATATTATAAATATGGCTACATACAAACATTGATCGACTTGCTGCATCATCGGACACTCCTCCACACACAATATGGCACTTATGACGGGCTCATCAGTATGCAGATGACGTCCCTCTGTAATTGACATGCCATCCGTTTGACATACTGGATTGTGTGTCCAAAATGCGGACAGTCATGACGAAAGCGCAGACCTGTGTATCTTGAAATCTGCCAAGGCTAAACCCGGAACAGACACTACTCCTCTTGATTTGACACAAGACAGGCACGAGTAGCAGGGATTGACGGGAGAGCGAAAACGACAGTGTTATATTGTTAGAGGTGTCCCTTAAATATCCAGGCAATTAGGACCGCTCTAGCCCAACGTCGGTCATTTGCTGAAGTGGGCCCTTCTGCTTGGAATGACCTTACTCCTCCTCTGCGGGCAAAACTATTGTCTGGGTTATCCTCCTCATCTGCTCGTTCCCTGAAGATGTTTCTCTTTCCCCGGGACTTCTACACTGAGAGCGCCTTCAAATGGTCCTGCTCTTTCTTCTCATTCTCTTACTTCTCCTCCTTCTCCATCTATTACTTCTCCTGCTCCTCCTTCTCCTTCTCTTACTTCTCCTGCTCTTTCTTCTCATTCTCTTACACGTACTTCTCCTCCTTCTCCTTCTATTACTTCTCCTGCTCTTTCCCTCCTCCTTCTCATTCTCTTACTTCTCCACCTTCTCCTACTCTTACTTCTCCTGCTGTTTCGTCTCCTTCTCTAATTTCTCCTACTCCTTCTTCTAATTTTTCTTACTTCTCCTCTTTCTCCTCCTCTTACTTCTCGTGCTATTTCTTCTCCTTCTCTTCCTACCCCTTCTCCGAAGAGAGATTAAATAGTCGGTGCGGACCCAGAATACATCAGACAGTTTTTGTAGTCCTGTATCTATCCAACGGGGTCAATTATCGTTGCGTTCAGCAGCCCGTGGGGACTTGTAGATCCCGCGCTTCCTCAAGACGATGCAGGAACATCGTGTTCTGTTATGCATCAGAACGTCGTTATGGAGCAGTCTTCCACTCAAACCAGAGACAACTGAAGAACCCTTTTAGCCGAACATATTTCACAGATGTTGTGGATGTATGCTAAACATCCATGTTTATCGCCCTTCTGAGGTTCTAAAAGGCGCTGTATAATGACATAACATAACATAGCATAGGTTTTTTTATTGCTCCAAAAAGTACACTAATAATACTAAGTTGGGATACAAAAGGAGGACCTAAAGGGACCAGAGTCCCGCTAAGCAGGGCCACCTATATGTACCAGTGCTGTTAGGTGGAGGTTGATAGATATATCACACAGTTTAAAACTATTAAAACATAATTCCATTTAAATGTTTTATTATAAGTAAACACCCGCTGTGAAAGTTTACAAAGTTACAGAAATACAAGGGAAACACTCTAGCCTCACGAGAGCAACTCGCTTTACCTAAGTTAGTAATGATAATGAAATCTGTGATGTTAATAATAATAATACCAGGCAGTAAAATAATAATAATTAAACCAGTTACTTATCTTAATTCATTCCGTTCCTTATTCTTTCACGTTGTTCTCATCTTCCTTCGTTTCTTCTCCTATCTTCTAGCTCGTCTTCCGCAGCGTCGTTTTGACCGCTCCTCACTCGTCTCGTTTCCTCCTTGCCCGATCGACAGTTCATCTCGTCTGATGTTCTCGCCCGACTGTGATCCCGTTTCTACCAGACTGTTCTTTAAATTCATTCTCTCTCAGGCCACTACCTGCACTGGCTCATCTCTTCCTCCAAATTCCTCTATCCTCCAAAACTGGCTGGACAGCGGCTATCTACTTTGGTCAGTCGGTTACTAGTCCATCTTAATCCTGACTCACTTCTTTGTCTGACTACTGCTCGCTCCAGCTTACCCAGTGAAACTATTTTTATCTAAGCGGCTTCTGTCGAGTCCATGTGTACATCTACCTCTCACTAATAACCTGATGCCTGGACAAGCTGTGCTTGCAGTGTTCTCCCCTCAAGCTGTACCTCGTAACCTGATCTCTCCGTTACTAAGGCTACCTAGCAATGTTTCAGTCTATTAATAACTCAGCTCTGTTCTGACTAACACAAAACTGATCATCCTAACTGCTGCCACTACATCTCCTGCTTTCCTACTGTCTTATTTCTATATCTCCTATTTCTCCTCTGTCATAGATACATGATACAAATAAACTATTTAGGTGACGCTATACAATAGCAACAAACGATAAAAGGCGCTATTTACCAGATACATGCATACATATTATACGTGTTTCTATATACATGCATGCACTCACACAAATAAATATATGCATACGTACCACACACACAGATACAAGTTGGTTTCTTTTTTATCGGTTGTCTTCATTCTTCCTTCGTTTCTTTCATGATTTGTCTGTTGTGTGGTGATTCAATAAACAGTTCAATAAATCAATCAGATTTCATTCATTCTTCTTTCTTTTCATGTTTGTCTGTTTCGTCTGCTTCATAATTTCTCTCGTTCACTTCTTCTTCATCCCGTTTTTTATTTTTTAAGTATTCTTTCTTTCAGTCACTCCTTTCTTTTACCTATTTTCATTCAATTTCTTCTTTCTTCTATCCATGTGTAATGCCGCAAAATGTATACATTAAAAATGGACATAAGAACCGTGTTTCTAATTCAATGGTTTCATGTACAATGTCTCTTTACAGCGTGCAAGTACAAGGACCACTCTTTCGTCTCTATTATCAACTACCGCCATACAGTAACATGTTTACGTTAACAAATCCAAGACACGTAAATATACATATACTACCGTAATAAAACCAGGCTTAAATTATACATAAAATATGAGAATATATATATATGCACTTACGAAGATGAGGAACAGAGCTGGAAGTGAAGTGCTTCTTCAGCCCACTCTATATAGTTCAGTCAAGGACTCACTTCTGCAGTCCGTCCGACGTAAAACCTCTTTCGAATTCCCCGAATTCCGCTTCAACTCATCCTCGATTCCCGTCACCAATTAAGGTAAACGGCTCAATAGGTACACGGTCTTAAAGTCTAGCGCATTATTTTACACCATTACTTCTTCTTATAATATATTCGTTTATTGGTATGAGACAGGTAGACACACTGCTATCTGATACATATAGTAATAGGAAAGTTTAGAATGAGTGTAGTGTTTTTAGTCATACAATATCAGATTAGCCTATATCAACAAGAGAGCTACTATAGAGAGCTAATATAGGACTCTCGGGATAAACTTACTACTGTCTATCGTCTTTCGGAGGCAATGTGTAGTTATGTGGACGGGGTCGTAGATGATATTTGATGTTAACAACAGGAGGAAATAGTCCTCGAAGAACGTGGTGGTCACATCTGATGACGGCAGCCAGGAGACGTTCGTCAGCATGCTTGTCTGACATCCTCCTTTTCTTTCTCTCATGACTTCGTCCTTCATAGTTTCATTTATTTTTCCTTTCTTTCTGTCTTAATTCCTTTATTCGTTTCTCCATTCATTATTTTTTAGGATCCTTTCAACCTTCATTAAATCTGAATAAGTCGTCATCTTCTTTCGTGTCCGCGCGAATGATCGTTTCATCAACGCTTCAACGCAGTCGGTCGAACTATTTATATTCGTTACTTCTCCCGTTGAGTCCACTTATCTTCATTTTAAATCCATTAACGAAACCAATAACATCGAAAACAGACACTTGCTTCTCGTTTTATACTCTGACCGACTCAGTGACTTCGTCTATTGGGTTCTTTACCCTTCAACCGCTAATTCTCTCTCTGCATTTCTTTCTCTGCATGGTGCCTCTTCCTCTCCCGTTTTATATGTATATCTACTGCTCACTTTTCCCCTTGCTTCTCTTTTTCCTCTTCTCCCCATCTCCTCCTTCTCCTCCTCCTTCTCATCCATCTCCTCTTCCTCACCTTCTTCTCCTCCTCCTTCTCCGTCATCTTTTCTACGTCTATCCCTTCTTTTTCTTCGTTTTCTTCTTCTTCTTCTTCTTCTTCTTCTTCTTCTTCTTCTTTTTCTTCGTTTTCTTCTTCTTCTTCTTCTTCTTCTTCTTCTTCGTCGTCGTCTTCTTCTTCTTCTCTCCTCCTCCTCCTCCTGCTCCTTCTTCTCCTTCTCCTTCTCCGTCTTATTTTTTCTCCTTCTCCTCTTCTTGTTCTTGTTCTTCTTCTTCCCCTTCCTCTTCCTTTTCTTATTCTTCTCCTTGTTCTTGTTCTTCTTGTTCTTCTTGTTCTTCTTGTTCTTCTTGTTCTTCTTCTCCATCTTCTTTTTCTTTCCGCTTTATCTAAGCAAAGCTTAATTATTTTAAAAGCTTGACTTTTAATTGATGTGCTTCTATTCGTTCGTATCTTCCTTCTGTCTGCAATCTCTCTCTATAGTCTCTGCACCCATGTCGCTCTGTCTTCCTGCCTGTCAGGGTGACAGACAGAAAGACAGAGCGAAGACAGTCTGTCTCTGTCTGTCTCTCTTGTCTATCTCTGCCTCCTTCTCGAATTACCATTCTTGCGTTCTATTACTGCTCTTTTTAACCGGAAAATTCCTAGAAAAAGTCAAGTAAGAGTACTTAAATGCGCTCTACGGATGTTTTACATCCTTATAAATGTATTACATGTGTATCTGCTTTGCTCGTCAGCAGGATAAAAACAGACTCCAATCGATTTCAAGTAGGACGACCCGGCTGTTATATCTACCCATTGACAGCTCAGCCTTTGACCAGTCCTGCCGGCAGGCTGATACCGGTCTCTTTACAGCTGTTCTTAGAAACCCAGGGCATGTTTTACATAAGTTGCTCCCACCAAGGAAATCTACAACCTATGTCCTACGCTCAGGGTCCCATCACACGGTCTTGACTCTTATTGACAATAATATGAGAGAAACCTTTATAGGAAGAATGTTGCACTCATATAGATTGCGCATTTGTCTTAAGATGTCTGTACACCGGAGTGCGGCTATTCTGCGACCGGTTTAATAAAGAATATACTTGCTTACTTACTTATAAAGCTCCTATGTGTATCTCAAAAATGAGCTGAAACACGGCTATCACGATTAAAATGCAATAAAAATGTCAGGCAGCGTATTGCTGTTATAGTTAAATGCAACTGGGAATCTTTGTATCGTCAATTATTGGAAAACCTGTCGAATGTGCTTTGTAGAATTAGGGCTTTGAAGATGCCAGCTTAGCTCCGTGGGTGGTTGTCTAGGCACGTTCACAGGTGGTTACATGCTTCTACGTCACGGGTGCGTCGTTTGCTGATGCCAAAAGCACCGACGTTTCTTTGTTCAGAAGAAGAGCGTTCAAGCCTTTGATGTTGATCAAGAAAACAAGCCTCCAGCACGTACTCTGAGCTTTATTGCAACTGCCGCTATTGTTGTTATAATTGTTTTCATTGTTCCTGTTTTTATTGCTACTCTTATACTGCGAGGGCTTGGTGAAATCAATTCGGATAGAAAGTACGTATAGCTATTTTAGTACTCAAAGACAAGCTGCTGCATATGATTCCAAAGAAAGTACAAACAAGCGCCGTCTTGGTCTGCCTTTGCTTCGTTTTCCTTCGAATCTTGCATGTAGTGCATTATGTGGAATTTGGTCAATTGGCATTCTCTCTATACATGTCCAAACCATCGAAGTCTTCGTTGAACGACTTTGTCTAGCAGAATTTTCTAGATTCCTATAATGATTGTCTTTTATCATCGTTTCTTGTTTTCTGTAGTCTTAAGATCCTTGCGTTCTTCCACAGCCAACTCATTTCTGCTGAAAGAATTCCTCTCGTCATTTTTTCCATCGTTCCGATTCGCACAGAAACATTGGATGTATCTATTTTGTCTTGTTTTCTTTGCTAATTCTCTGCTTCTCCATATCCTGTCCATTATTCCAAACGCCTGTGAAGTGCATCCAAATCTCCTTTGTATGTCTTTTTCGTTGCTGCCATCAGCGTTTATTAGCCCTCTTAGATAGACGAATTGCTTGCACAGTAGCTTTCTCTGGATGCTGACAGATGTTGAATAGAGATGACTGACAACATGCTGTGCAAATGAGAACGCTACTGAGAGGGGCACACCACAGTTGATGATGGTAATTAGCGTGAGTTCATCGACCCTATGTTATTCTATGCTGTAATGGTTTTGTTATGTTGCGCTATGCTGTGCCACGTTCTGCTATACATTATCACAAGCGGTGCTATATGCTGTGCGGCGTTCGGTCAGTTCACACCAAGCCAAACGTCGCCTATTTTTAGTATGTCTTCGTCAAGAGTTTTGTCGGAGGAATGAATAACTAGCCGATTGATTATCTTCCTCTCACCACCCATCAGTGAATTGGTGTCGAACTACCGTACGACACTCGGCCTCAGTAGTAGTAGGCCAAAATTCACAGGAAAATCGACCACTTGCCAACAACTGGCGCCGAGTGAACAAGTGTTTATTGTGCTCCGATTCTGTGATCGACGCTCGCGAAGAACGAGACGTAGAGTGTCGTAGAGAGATGAAAGCGAGCGACCGACGAGTGTTCAGTGCGACCGATCCGTGACAAATAGCGCCCGTCAGCTGAAGTGGTTCCGGTGATGCGATTGTTTTTGCCCCGTTAAGTCCTCTCTGTTGGTCGATCTGGAAGCAGATGACCGTCCACATTGCTTCCACCAAGACGTGATGATATACAGAGATTTTAGAGGGCGTCGTCAGCGAGAAGGAAGAGAGAGTAAAACAAAGAAAGAGAGAGAGACAGACAGAATGGCAAAGGCACGAAGAAGGACTTGCGGAAATGTGAGAACAGGACAGAGACGGACAGATGGAGGGTTATCGGATGTATACGACAGAGACGGAGACAAGGAGACACACATACATGCCCACATACATCATGTACATAGGCAGACAGCAAGACTATCAACAGCATACTATGCAAAACACACATTATAGCATGCTCTTCCTCGTTCTCAATCATGTATGTATGTATGTATGATTGTATGTATGTAATTATGTATGTATGTATGCATGTATGTATGTATGTATGTATGTATGTATGTATGTATGTATGTATGTATGTATGTATGTATGTATGTATTACGTATGTATGTATGTATGTATGTATGTATGTATGTATGTATGTATGTATGTATGTATGTATTATGTATGTATGTAAGTATGTATGGATATATGTATGTATGTATGTATGTAATATAGTGCATTTTAAGTAACCTACAAAGGCCCTGTGTTAACATATTTATCACTATAATGCGTGAACAAAGTCAGAAAATTTGAATCTGACATTCAACACAACTGCGCACGAATGACCTGCCTAGTCGTTACAGGAGTGCATTCATCAAACTCTGACCTGTAATCGTTGGATTGGACATTCAACGCTCTGCCAAGTAGACCATTGTGTCGCACAAAGAAAGTACATGTAGGCCTTGCAGTTAGGTCTATCCCTTGGCTGAGTTGACTCAATGTCGTCTGCAGTGCGTAGGAGATATTCCAGCCCACTCATTCATATACATGTAAGTGTTGCAGAGGAGGAGGCAGAGAATATTCAGACCTTCGTTGCTATGGTTGCCGTTATCGGCGATATCAATAGATGAGATCAACTGTCGTTAATCCATAGACGCCAGAAACCGTGTTTCGGTTGATCGACGAGCAGCAGCTATTCTTAGATGTCGGTCAACGGAAACATAAGCAGACATAGCCCAGCAGCAGCAGCAGCAGCAGCAGCAGCAGCAGTGCAGTCAAGAGGATGGAGGACAGACCTGTGAACAAAGATTGCATGCATAAGCAGAGCAGTCTCTTCATCTGCATGAATTGTCTTCAGAAGACAGGGAACAGCAGATTGCATCTAGACAGAGTCAGCTTATGATATACATTTCAGATGGAGACCGATGTTGATTTTGAGCGGCGCTATATAAATGTTCGATTACATTACATTATATACATGACCAGCAGAGAAAGAAATCGAGGGGTTTAAGCCAGAAGGGAGTAACTAGGTTTTTTGACATTTCGAGATAAACGAAGAAAACGGAAATTTTGTTACAGTATTTTTTTTTAACAATTTTTTCAGCATTTTTTATTTAAACAATGAAAATTATTTCTAGCTAAATGCTGAGCAATAAGACTCCTTTTCAAAATGCATTAAAGTATGCATTGTATTGTTTACACATAACGTGACAATTTGGTGAATTTTGTCAAAGTTTGACAAGATGCAACCTTCTGGCAAGAGAAAACTTTTTATGATGAAAACATCATAAATTCTGTGTAATTTGCAAGATAACCACCAACAAAAACTATCTGAAGAAACACTGAGTCATACTGCACAATCTAGCACAAATTATTAATAATTATGGGCCAAGATAATAATTTTTTTTGGAAGATACAATATTCTGGTGTAAAATCATAAAACGCACCCTTACAAAATGGTATAAACAACTAATAACTTTACAATAACATAGATGATATTACGCTCTCCAATTTCTACGCAAGTAAGTAAGTGGTTTAAGTTGTTTGAAGAGTAAAGTAAGTAAAATAAGCATTTTTTCACGCTAATTTTAATTGCCTAAAAATAATTCATTTGTGCCATAGAGACGTATCTAAGCAATGCATGGGTTTCACGTACTGCCAGATGGATGTATCTTCTTCAAGATGCAACCCTTCTGGCATGAAAACTGCTATTTTTACATCCTTATGGCATAAATGTGACCCATAATTTGGGTTGTATCTTCAAACCAACTCTCTTAAATGAAGCCTTATAGCTACGGCCTTCTGGCAGTACCTGCTTTGTAGTCAGTTGATTCAATTTCTGTGAAAATGTCCATTTTACAAAAAATCGTAGATACGACCTTCTGGCTTAAACCCCTCGAAATATATATATATATATATACAGTAGTGGCCATATTATTATGGTCAAGGCTAAAACCAGTTATTTTCACATTTCGCACTTATTTTATGCAATCAAAGGACTGAGAACATCATATCACATACTGAGAACTGGTAAATTCTGTGTTTGAATCCATGTATGTGTGCATGTATGTATGTATGTATGTATGTATGTATGTATGTATGTATGCATGTATGTATGTATGTATGTACGTACATGTATGTATTTATATGCATGTATGCATATATGCATGCATGTATGTATGTTGCTGCGTATGTCTATATGTAGATAATCATGTGTCCGTTTAGAAATCCCGGAAGCATGTGTGTATGTATGTTTGTATGTTTGTATGTATGTATGTATGTATGTATGTATGTATGTAGGCATGCATGTATGTACGTAAGTATGTATGGATATGGTGTGCGTGTTTGCATGTATGCATGTAGGTATGTATGTATGCATGCATGTATGTATGTATGTATGTGCATAATATGTATGCATGTATGTATGTATGTATTTAAGCCTATGTATGTATGCATTTATGTAGGCTTATGCATGTATGTATGTTACACTGGTCCACGGCTACATGGCAAAAAATAAAGTTTCAGTTTTTTATTATTAGAAGGTGCCAATGGAGTCCACTATATAAAAAAATAATTCAGGTGCAATTTCATCCAAATTTGAGAATATTTAGGGGTTGCGCAAGTGATTAGAAGTTTCACGCACCTTGTGTCATTTTGCTCTGCGATGGGCGCTCAAAGTCTCATCAAGATTCCAGAAGACTGGGCTTTCCAAGTAGCTCAGATAGAAGGTCAAAGGGGTTATATCGCAACAGAGGATAAAGTCTTGATTCATAAAATGGAAAAGAAATTTATTAAAGCAACGACCTACATAAGAGCAGCGTGAGAGATCAAAGAATGATAGGGAAGTTTTAACCAGCACAGTAGGATCTGGAATCGAGCAGCAGTGATAAGGACACACCTGATGAAGGCAGTTACACATGTTGTGGTAGTCTATAAAAGAGGATGAAAAAACAGCAATCATCATCTACACAGCTTAGCAAGAGAGTCTCGGTGACTAAGCAGTAAGCAGGAAGCTGCAGCTTTGGATCAAACAAAAGTCACTAACATGCTGCAACACATCCACATCTATTGGTTGCAGCTGTTTAATCTCTAGGTCATGAAGTAAGGGGCTTGCATATGAGTCGCAGTTCTATTCGCCAAGCTTGAAGATTTTATCAAGAAGAGCGTGCTTCTATGATAAAAAATGAATTCTCTCCAGATTGTGCAATGGTTGTTCATTGAGACGGTAAGCTGTTGCCAGACATCACTGGCTGCGAGAAGTTATAGGTCGGCCGCTTATGATTGTGTCTGGCATTGGAACAGAGCAACTTCTTCGTGTCCCGAAGATTAACTCAAACCCTGGAGAAGCTCAGGCAAGCGCCGTGATCATCTACACAGATGATTGTCATTGGTACCTGAGAAAGAAGATTAAAGGGATGTGCTTTGACACCACAACGAGCAATACTGGACAGAAAGCTGGGACGTGAACTCTGATAGAAAAGGGACTTCGTCGGAACTTACTTCATCTAGCAGGTCGTGATGTTAATTATTGCTCCTGAAAAGGCATTCAGTGTCATGAAAATTGCTTCCTCAACTGGTCAAGACATTCTAATACTTCACCGTTTTCTTGACCATTGGCCTCGAAATGACTCGATTAGATTTGAGACAGCAGTAGATTACTGAGTTCGGGGAGCGAGTTATAATTATTTCTTTTGCTGAAACAAAGCTGGCGGCCAATCATCAAAGAGATGATTATAACGAGCTTCTTGAATTAGTAATCATCTTTTTAGGTGGAGCACCAACTCAAGGAATTCACTTTATAGCGCCTGGAGTTTTATTCATTCAAGATGTGGATGTTTCGATCAGTAAAATGTTTCGATCTCTTTCAAACTGAAGCCAGTTGATGACAGGGGTATTTTCAATTTCCTTCTATTTGTCTGTGATGTGTACATCCAAGCATGGTTTCAAACTTCCTGTCTTGTCTCGGCTTCTGCAATTGACTGAATACAGAAACCAAGAAATTAGGCAGCTCACCGCTGCAGTATTCCACCGGAAAGCTGGAATGAAAATGAAGATTATCTTGAATCACAGGCAGTCGTCATGGCACTGAAAGTAGTCAACGACACCGCAGAGAGAAGTGTAAAGCTAATCCATGAGTACAGCTCAATCCTGACAAATGACGAAGATCAGAAACAGTACTGGCTTCAAGTTGTTAATGCCCATCGAAATCAATTTCCTGATTCGAACTAGAACACACTGCTGGCAAGTTTGGATGGTGCCGCTGTCAGTGCTGAAACGACCACTTCATGAAGACAAATCAAAATATTTTTGACGTTTTCCCTTTAAAACTAGCAGTTAGCCTATCCAAAATGATAAATTTAATCACAGACTTTAAACGCTGAAACGGTGAATACATTGTCATACCTTTGGACTGATGTTTGTTTGCCATCAAGGCGCAGTGCTGAATTCAAGTATACTTAACAAAACTTTGGGTGGATTGCGCAACCCCTAAATATGGTTCAATTTTGCTCAAATTTTCAGTATGCTAGTTTTTTAATAGATGGACTGCAATGGTGGGTTCTAATTTTGACTTGTCGATAAAAAATGATTTTGGACCACCCTAATACATACATACATACATTAGGGTGGTCCAAAAACAAAAAAGTGATGCTAGAAACCAAGACACCCCCTAACTTTTTTACACTTGTCATTTGTATTATTCTGAGAAAATTTCAGCTTCCTACTCCAACTGGAAGACGATGCTCAATGACGTCAACTTTTAACATAGTCATCGTTATGTAGAAGCATTCGCCTAATGTGTTACAAATGGTGATTACATTGGCAACCTTCTTATGCAATTGTGCAGTTTAGTTCTCCTATTTCCTTTTTTATATTTTGAACTTAGTACACAGTTCTTATTACAGATCTTGCTATCTATTTTCTGTTTATACAGAGATATTTAACTTAAATGTATTTTCATTGATATTTGTACAAAACACGGGCATAGTGTTTATGCACCACACAATTCCAGAATTCATATCTTTGATTGCATTTACTCAGCATTCTGCAGCTATTCATGCATTCATACATACATTATAACATACCTATATGCATGCATGCATACAGACATACATACAAGCATACATAGTACATACTGATGCTTATATTCATACATACATTCATTGACACATAATATGCATGCATTCAAATGTGCACAAAGACATACAAGCATACATGCATGCATACATAGAAAGCTAAAACTATACACGCTGATTCAGTAATAGCTGAATTTATAGCAGACTGTGCCTTGGTGATTGACTTGGATGTTAAAATCCTTCTTGATATTTCTTGAATCGAAGACATTGACCGCCTACCAGTTCTGGTTTCTGGAGGTTGCAAAGATTAGCTACTTGGCATTTTAAAGTTTACCTCTGGAACAGGATGTAACGAAGCCAAGGCTGTTTATGATCTGGTAGAAGCATGGAAGTTGACTAAAGAAATCAAGGGATGTGGTTTGACAGTTGACACTACTTCTGTGAACACTGTTAGCTTCAATAGGCATATGTTCTTCTGGAAAATGATTGGTCGAGAGCTCCTGTAGTTGGCTTGCTGTCAATATATCATAAAACTGATCTTAGGCAAGGTTTTTATTTTGTGCTGCGGTCCCTCAAGTTCCTAATAAATTTCAATCTTCAGGAGATGTAAGACTTTTGGGAAAATGTGACACATGACAAATTTCGGGGGACTAGAAGAATTCCGATATAAATGCAGATTATGCAGTGCTGAAGGAATGAATTTCTGTGACATATACCTCTTGGGACATCATTTCACTTTCCCATGGCTGATTATTTATGCTGCTTTCTTGTTCATGACACAACATAAGTCCTGTTTTTATAATGGCAAATTCGTAATCTAATCAAAATAAAATTACAATTACAAGACGTTAAGCAATAATTTCAAAACAATTGCTCTTTTAGTTCAACCTGGTAAAGGGGAAGGGTCCGTGTCTCCGTGAGCACCGTCTTCCAGTTGGAGTAAGAAGCTAAAACTTTGCCAGAATGATACAATTAACAGGTGTAAAAAAACTGAGCAGGTGTCCTGAATTCTCCTTCAAGTTGTTGAGGCAAACAAAAAAGCTGTCCCCACTGAAATTACGAAGAAGTCTGCAGAAATGAAGCTGTGCGACATACTTCTGGGACATCATTTGACTGGTTTATTATGGAGACTGCTTCCATGCAGCAAATAGCGTTGCTGACATGACATGACTATTGCTTTTGCATAGGCCTACTGGTAAATTGATTATCTGGTCATAATATTAAGAATAAAAAACTTGCAGCGTATTTTCTAACCGATCGCACTGTTAGTTCTAAATGGTAAAGGGGAGGGGTCCGTGAGCACTGTCTTCCAGTTAGAGTAGGAAGCTGAAATTTTACCAGAATGATACAATTGATAGGTGTAAAAAACTGAGAGGGTGTCTTGGTTTCTAGCTTGAACTTCACTTTTTACCATGTGTCCATGGACCACCCTAACATACATATGTACATTCATACATGCAATGTCATACATACATACATACATACATACATACATACATACATACAAACATACATACAATGTCATAAATACATACATATATACATACATACATACATACAACATAGATGCATCAGAAGTTAGATCGTAAAGCCATAGCATCGTCGATTAGACACTCGTGTTGTACTGGGCATTCATACGGCGCCTTTTCTGGTACTTCCCAGACCGATTACGTTGTATTGTACGGTAGGCTATTTGAGGCCTATACTCCAATTTCTAATTACAAGATGGAACGTTAGTGTTAGCAATGAGTTCAAATGGCGCCGTTACTCAGGCCAACAGTCTTGTTTCTATTTGATTTCAGTTGAGTAATTCATCGAGTATATGCATATATGTACGTAATAGGAATGTATATATTATATCGATTTATGTATGTATGTATGCATATACGAGTATCATATCTATGATTGCTTTAAAAAATATTGAATGGAAACCAGGGACCAATGATAGAAGTGATAACTAAATGGTATAGGCCTGCAGGCCTGCATAAATAGTTACTTGTTAAGGTAAATGGTGATGGAAAAGTCGATTACATGGTATTGTGCGGTTTCATTTGAGGCAATATAATATGCCATGCAGGCGATTATAATACTTGTTGTTTTGGGCAGGTTCAGACGGTAAATGTTCAATTACATTACACATCAGGGTATTGCTCTCGTCTACTGTGAACAGACAGTAACTCGAATGCAACACTTACTCGCGATTCTTATTGCAAGCTCTTAGATGTCCATTGCCATCGCAATTTCGAGATTCTAAAGCTTTAATTAAAAGCCAAGCTAAATGGATTCGGTTAGTGCGGGCCGTCTACGCATCACTGTTTTATGGTCTATGTAAAGAGAGATTGGAGAAAAGACAAGGGCTGTGCACGCGTGTTGATCTATTGATATCGAGTTACGAGAAAGAACGGTTAAAAATAGCAGTACTTGTTATTCTGTCTATATATAATACTGGTTGGATAGCACTTGCAACGAGCAACGAACCAATGTCTAACAACTAGTATTGTTGTAAAAAAACATGCAACTTTCATTTAACTATTCAATGCAATATTAATTAAGTAAATCATTTTTTTAAATTTCTGATTGTGGACGGATTTTCACATACATGGTCACAAAATACACGCAGTCTTTGGTTATTCGGTGTTCCCGATGACTCCGTGGATATTATATATCAATATGTTTATGGATGGTTGTTGGATCAAGGCCAGTGTTTCAAGTCGACTGCAATCGTTCTGTTAAACATGATCAGTGGATTGTTTCCGTCTACTATACGTCAATGTCTTTTAAATGGCGAAAAAAATTGCGTTCATCGTTTATAATATAAACGCTGAACGCAAATATTTTTCGCCATTGGTCATATTATGACCACTATTCCAACTTCCACAGAATCGCTCCTGTAACATAAAACTCGACTACGTAGCTGGATATTAAGATTACGAAGCACATTTCTTGAAAGTTTTTTGAAAGGGTCTTTGAAATAAGCTACAAAAATACTCAGATACTGCAGATCTAGGCCCTAAACGTAAAAATACATGTAGGCCTACACACACAGAACGGACGCAAACACACACATACACACACACACAAACACACACACACACACACATAGGCATAGGCGTAGCTATATTGAGTCAAGAGGAGGCAGTTGCCTCTTGCTCTGTTGATATGCTGGAACTTCGATTGACTAATGACCCCAATGACCAGTATTATGCCAATGGCCTGTGAAGTTGCCTCCTCTTGAATTTATGTATCGCTACGTGCCTGCACATAGGCCTATATAATTTTTATATTATGTATATTTATGTGTGTACATTTTTGGTTTTAGGGCAGGTACTGATTACAAAAACTTAATTGATTAATTTCACAAATTTAACTTCGATTAATTTATTAAATGCGATTAATTTAGTATATGTTACGTGAAGCGCGAAAAACTGTTCAAAACGTATACGTAGTCGTAGTCATTAAGTCAGTTTCTTTCAACAACAAAAACTTCAATCATTCCATGCTGTGAGTGATACGTCAGCGATGTGTTTCAACCAAGGTGAGCGAACTGTTTATTGCAATGAAGACAGTTAATTTTGTCGCCTTTTTCGACTTTTCCATCACCATTTACCTTAAATGCAAAACGATCGCTTTATTTTCCCCTCAAATGTTTCACATTATTACTGTTCGCCATATTGTTTACTCCATAAATAGGCAACTCGAAATCATGAAATAAGTAAAAAAGATTAATCGAACAAGCCGAAAGTAAACGATTAAAAGTTTTACGATTATTCGATTAATTAATCGCTAAAATCCGCAACCCTAATTTTATATGTGCATATCTATCTGGGTAATTTTGTAGCTCATTTCTAAAAACCTTTCAAAAGGCTTTCAAGGAATGAGACGCGGTATAGACGTGTTTGGTAAGAGCTTTGTAAACGCAGAGATTAGGAATTCGAGACGGTTACTGTCGATGCACCCTGAGCAAGTCCTTCTCTCACACACTGACAATTGTTCAGTGCCATCGACTGATGCTTAGTCATTAGATAGTGGCGCTCCATAAATGCATAATAATAAAATAACAGTGCTCTGCTCTCAAGGCGCCATTAACTCGTGAGGAACATAAGGGTCAAAGTCTCAACAATAAAAGATCCGTTTATAGTTCCAGAGAAACCCGTAATTATTCCTATATTCGAAATCGTGGAAGAGTGTCATTAGACAGTGGTACTTAGTAAATGCATAATAGTTACATGTACATATAATATTATTGCTGCGTTGTCTGGGGAAAGATAGAAACGTTTAACGATGACATCTCTTCCGTTACTAATCGACTAGAGGCATGGTTCTCTTTATAGGACGTTTTTACTTTTCTGAAAATCTCTCTATCTAACTAAAAGCCGCCATTTAATTTATTTTAACTACAGTATACAATTCCACGTGTATTGACTACGTTTGGCTGCAAATTGGATTAGCGTTGGGCAAAGACCTCATCGATTTTATTCACTAGTCTGGTGTAAGTAAGCCAGGGTTTGCCTGGGACTAAGAGGTAGGTCGTTGTCCTGCATACTGTCCACATGATCAGCTCCTAAAACCATCGAGAAAAACGAGTTCCCTATGCATCTTGTGCCTTCGGAGCTGCTGAGCACCGTGCGTTGGCAATACTAAACGAAGGAATCTTCTTAACTCGGCATATAGTCTTTGCGCTGTTTATTGATCGCAGGTCCTGCTTTTTTGCCTAATTTCCGTCTGAATGGGAAGTCTGAAGAGAAGTTGATTGACGTTGCACCTGCTTCTCCAGTTCGAATCTCGGACGATGCGAAATGCCTTTTGTTGGGCCTTAATCGAATGTCTCTAGTTCGTAAACTACAAGCTTAATCAGGCCTATAGTGTTGTGCAGGATGTTGAAAATGAATCGTTCTCTACGTCGACTACCCAGAACATTGAACTCTTTTTGTCACGTGTAACATGTATATATATATATATAAATATAAATAATTATATATATATATAATATATATATTCATTCATTATTCACAAGCAGTTTGACGCACCGTAACCAGGTACACGAATCAAAGAACCAATACAATAAATCTTATGTGTATTAGCTACAGAGGTCTCAGAAGGTATACCTTTGTAAAGGACTCTCTAGATAAAGTTCCTGTCATCTTTGCCGGGCAGCTCAAAGTCATGCGTGCGGGGGCGAAGGCTGCAATGACGGTGAACATTGGAGGGAAACAGATTTCGCAGCATATGATGTTGTTAAACATCAGTTATTGATTCAGTATCTGTAATACAGACCCAGGAAATCATAGACTATGTAAAGTTTCTTAAAGATACGTTACAGTAAAGTTTAAAAAAATCTTGTTGCACGTTACATTGTTTTCATATATCTCATAAACGGTTTTCTGGTATACAGGGAGGCCTAAATCAGAACAAACAAACAAAGCTAAGCTTATCTTTATCCTGACCTATAGCAAGACTTTCTAAGCCTTATTTGGTTTCAATCTAATTGACTCTCGTATACAGGAATCCTGTAACTAACTGCGTTATGACAGCCAGAGCTTATCAATAAACGAATATACAGTAAAACACAATTATAATGTAAGAGCAAAGAAAAGCAGCTATTAGTGTTATTGAGATATTGCCACTGCATCTAATTGCTAATTTGGTGCACTTAACTGCGCTCTTCATTGGCGCGAACGCACACACAAGCACACACAATTGCGTGTGTATATATGTGCACAAGATGGTGGCAAAAATTCCATAATTGCTGTATATATGTATGCTTACACATCTTGGTTACATGGTATTTGTTGCATTAAGTATCGACCTTCTCTAAGATTTAGCACCGGAAGTAATGACGCCTTGCCTTCCCCTCCCTGGACCAGACACTGCTCCTTAGTGCACGATTATCGGCGCTTTTAAAGACTTCGCCTTTGTATACACGCAGGCAATAGATCATTGCATGTTCTGTACTGGCGCTCGTTTGTGTGGACCTTGTTCCATCTATATGTTTTTCTAGACACGGAAGACTCCCTAAATATATAAATGTAGGATATGCAGCATTTAAATCAAGCCATATATATATATATATATATATATATGTAGACCTGCACATCTTGGCAATGTAACCAGCATGTTTTCTATAAATTTATGAGCGGTAGTTAATAGTTCCTTGAGGCTTTCTATAGTTTTGTTGCTATAGCATACTACATGATACAACATTCTACCGGTCCTGGGAATTTGGTTCTCAGCATACTACAGTATTTCTTTGCCAGTCATGGATATGTGTTTTGCAATCTTACCTTACCCTTTGTTAATGAGCGAGGCACACGGCCTAATAGAATAAGAGGCAACAGTGAACTGAAGGCATCTCACGCTAATATCTAATGGCATCTACTGTATAATGATGCGTGCACACTGCACACGGTATAAATCAATGTCTCTTTAAGGGAAGCTGTAGTCAGTCACTGTCCATTAGAGAAGCCAGGTAGAAACTAGATTAGTCAGAGAAATGCTATCAATAACACGGTATAAATCGATGTGGCTGATGACCCTAATTGCATTGCTCATTACTATAGACTAGGGGTCTGCTGGTATACCCGTACCCGTGGGTTACCCGTACCCACGGATCGGGTACGGGTCGGGTACACATTTCACGGGTCGGGTCGGGTACGGGTATGGTCATCACGGGTATACGGCTATAGGTCGGGTAGTAATTTTGAGCACGGGTCGGGTACTGGTACGGGTAACGGTTCTGTGGTACGGGTACTGGTCGGGTAGCAAAAATGCTCTACCCGCAGACCTCTACTATAGACAGCGAAGCGCTTATTCATTCATTCATTCATTCATAAATTTGTATAGCGCCTATTCAAGAGGACTACTCAGAGGCGCTCTCGACCCCAGCACGGAACTCCGCCACTGCTCGCACTTTGACAGTGCCAGTCCCAAGCCTGGATGAAGGAGGAGGGCGACGCTAATGATCCTTGTTATCACACAGTGTCGTTAAACTGAAACTACTACTACTCCAGCAAAGGAAGTCTCAGCCTTTCATCGCAGATAGCGTTGGTAAAATGAGCAGTAGGACGTGATGGACGCCTTGCATGGCTGCCAAACAGTTCAATTCGACTCTGTAATAACTTGTGATCATCCGTTCAGTCTATGAATTGTAATCGCTAATCATACTGCGTACTTGTCAGTTTGAAATAATAAACGAAGATAATTATTAGATGTTGTTCTCGGTTGAACAGAGACTTTCTATCAATGGAAGAGTTTTGGTAGCTAACAGTGACCTCATTTTATTAATACGTCTGCCATTCTGTCGGCCCATCCATGCTTTGGCTATTGCATGAACTTATAAGCTGCAACTCAGAAGTCTATGAAAGAGACAAAGCGTATCGTATTCAAACCTACGCTCAATGTTTAATAATATATAATTGTTTTACTATACAGTATACAGTTTATTATTTCAAACTGACACCAAGAACTTTCTACCGCGCATGCTGCACAAAAACACTTACTAGCTGCCCTGTGTGGTCTTACATTCCATAAAGTGTACAACAATCCAACACATTTATCCAGTATAGATATGAACATTATCCATATCTATAATTAGTCTTAGCTCCTTTATAATAACAATAAGTTACGCACTTTTGTCGTTGGCTGCGTTATGACAGCCAGTTTTGAATAAACGAAAATACAATACAATACAGTTAATACAGTGTGGCAAAATGTCCACATTAGAAAATCTGTTCAACAACAGATGCAGGCTTAGTAGTCTAAACTGTTTAAAGAGTACTTACTACTTCTTGCATCGGTGCATGTATACCCAGCCTCTGCGTCTCACTTGCCCTCTTGTTCCGTCTGCCTGTCAGTCTGTCAGTCTGTGTGGCTGTCTGCCATCGATGTAGACTTAGAGATCTAAACTTTTTACAGACTAGTACGTAGTACTCCGTCTATCGGTGCATGCTTATCATGTTTCTCATTTGCCATCTGACTAGATCCCTCTGTCTCTATGTAGGCCTATGTCTGTATGTATGTCTGTATGTCTGCATATCTGTCTGTATGTCTGTCTATATGGTTGTCTGTCTGTCTGCATGTCTGTCTGCATATCTGTCTGTATGTATATCTGTATGTCTGTCTGTATGTCTGACTGTCTCTTTCTGTCTGCCTGTCTCTTTCTGTCTGTCTGTATTTCTGTCATTTCGTAATCAAATCACATGGGACATAGGCGAATGAATTAGTCCTGTTTCTGGAGACGTTCGACAGCGATCGTAGTTTATGTTCAGCAATTAAATTCGAAATGAAGGATCTGATCGGAGAATTAACGACACAGGTTTCCGTGAAATATAACATTACGAGAATTATTACAGAAATCGGAGACCATAAGACTATCCCAGACATCACAAGAAATAGGCATATGCATAAACACACGCATAGACGTTTGCAGATACATAAACATTAAATATATACTTATATATGTAGGCCTACTTACATGTATTCAAAGATGTGTGTATTTAGCCTATACACATGTGCTAGTACCGTGTGCATAATTGTATATATTATGAGTGGGTGTACAAATAGGCATAAGCTTACATATATTATTATATCTATACGATAAGATGTGTTTTTATACTGTATCTGAGGTTTTTTCATTATAAATTTTATTGCGCATTTCATTGCGGTACTTATTTGCGGTAAAGTTGTCGGTTTTTCTCAATTTCCTCAGATTTAAAATAATGGGAAAGAATTGTTTAAAATACTATTCATCCGGTTCTGGTGTAGAGAAAGAGTTGAAACGGTTGACTTGTCAATGCTAGGCGTTATTATTATTATTATTATTACTATTATTACTATTATTATTATTATTATTATTATTATTATTATTTAGGTAGATATGATCCCTCAGGTGATACAAAAGTTGTCCGGAGACAGAAATAAATGAACATCTGGAACGGTTACGTCTCCTAATGGATGGATGCATGGACGGCTGGAGCCTGGATATTATTATTATTATTAGTATTATTATTATTATTATTATTATTATTATTATTATTATTATTATTATTATTATTATTATTATTATTATTATTATTATTATTATTATTATCCGTTGGGCGGATATGCTTTGTAGGCTGCTATTAGCGCCGTTGTATTGCAGGTTGTCTGTTCTGTTAGTAGTTAAGATTTAAATTGCATAACATGTAAATGTACAGCGCAGTGCGTTTGTCAGGCGCTTATTAAAGAAAAGATATTATTATTATTATTATTATTATTATTATTATTATTATTATTATTATTATTATTATTATTATTATTATTATTATTATTATTATTATGCAATAAATATTTTTAAATATTTAGACCTAACGCGCGAAAAACACAGAGCAATCCTGAATCTGACTCGACCGTTAGACATGCGCCTTGAGACAATGCAGCTAGATATGCGAATAATACTTGAAAGCCTGTTACAACGGTGAGTGCTGATGCATTTTCTGAGAGAAGAAAGAAAATGAGTGCTTTGGAGGAGGAGGAAAAGTACCTGTGAACAAGTGTTTTGCATATATAATGAGCACAGGTGTTCTTTAGGTTGATATATATATAATGTGTATCGATTGTTAAGCGTTTTAGTCTTAGGCCTTAGTTGCGCTGTCGGCTCGTGGGCGCTTGGCCTAAAGTAGCCTAAACATTGGCTGACGGTAGATTCTCTTTACACGTGCAGTTAGCGCGCCAAACTTAGAAACTGCTGATGACAGTGAATTTGAACTATACAGTGTAGTACAGTTGTTTTAAGGCAAGAGTTGAGTTGTTGTTATTAAACTGTGTTTGAAGAAAGAAAGAAACATTCAAAGAACTGTGTCAATTTAAT
Organism: Aporrectodea caliginosa; assembly: GCA_020284085.1. Lineage (NCBI taxonomy): Eukaryota > Metazoa > Annelida > Clitellata > Crassiclitellata > Lumbricidae > Aporrectodea > Aporrectodea caliginosa. The sequence goes on from JACEVL010000814.1 coordinate 568,217, forward strand.
TCTTAAACAGTTAGAAGACGTTGAGCAATTTATATGTAGAGATAAGGAAAGTTCTTGAGGTAGGTCACAACTAAGAAAGAAAAGAGTTGGTGACATTTATTTGGTGGCAGCAGCGGTGGAATTCGAAACAACGTCGGGGATTCGAAACAACGTCTGGGATTCGAAACAACGTCGGAGATTCGAAACAACGTCTGGGATTCGAAACAACGTCTGGGATTCGAAACAACGTCGGAGATTCGAAACAACGTCTGGGATTCGAAACAACGTCGGAGATTCGAAACAACGTCTGGGATTCGAAACAACGTCGGAGATTCGAAACAACGTCTGGGATTCGAAACAACGTCTGGGATTCGAAACAACGTCGGAGATTCGAAACAACGTCTGGGATTCGAAACAACGTCTGGGATTCGAAACAAGATTCGAAACAACGTCTGGGATTCGAAACAACGTCTGGGATTCGAAACAACGTCTGGGATTCGAAACAACGTCGGAGATTCGAAACAACGTCTGGGATTCGAAACAACGTCTGGGATTCGAAACAACGTCTGGGATTCGAAACAACGTCTGGGATTCGAAACAACGTCTGGGATTCGAAACAACGTCTGGGATTCGAAACAACGTCTGGGATTCGAAACAACGTCTGGGATTCGAAACAACGTCTGGGATTCGAAACAACGTCGGTGAATATGCACTCGAATCATTGGTAAATCAACGAAAGCCTCAACGACAAAGGTATAAAAGTTGGTTGTTATCAAACAAAAAACAATCCCCAATACTTCAAACACAAAAGAAAACTCGTGTTTTCCAGAAAGGAAATCACACAAGTAAAGGAGTAAGATGGAGAAATTGAGTGTCAAAAAACAAGCAGAATTGAAGAAGATGTCTACTGAAAGATTAAAACAGCGCTTGTTAAAGGCTGGTTTTGAAGAAGAGAAACTGGAAGATATGTCACGTGAGGACATGTTAGAAGCGCTAGCTGAAGTCTGGCTTAAAGAAGAAGTAGAAGCGGAAGAAGAAGGTGCTGTCGGTGGTGCTGTGGAAAAGGTTATTGAGAAACCACCTGGACCTATGTCTATGGAGATGATGATGCAATGGATGATGATGACAAGACAAGACGAGAAAGAAAGAGAGGAGAAACGAAGAGAAGATGCAGAGCGTATAAGACAAGAGGAGAAAGAAATGCGACAGGAAGAATTACGTCTTCAGAGAGAGAAAGAAGAGAAAGCAGAAAATGCAAGACAGGAAGAATTACGTCTTCAAAGAGAGAAAGAAGAGAAAGCAGAAAATGCAAGACAGGAAGAATTACGTCTTCAGAGAGAGAAAGAAGAGAAGGCAGAACGTCTTCAGAGAGAGAAAGAAGAGAAAGCAGAGCAAGTTCGTGTGGCAGAACTTGAGTTGCAAAAGCAGCAATTTGAGATTCAATTAGAGCAATTGAGAAGAGATAGAGAAGATGCTGAAAGGAGAAGATTAGAGCAGATGATTGAATTTGAAAGGGCGCGGAAAAGTGACGAAGAGATACGTCAGCAACAGATTGAAGAGAAGAGACTACGTGAAGAAGAAAAGGAAAAAGTGCGAATTTCAGAGTTGGAGCGAGCAGAAGAGGTTAGACAAGAAGAACTGAAATTACAGAAAGAAAGCATGGAGAAGGCGGAAGAGGAAAGACAAGAACGTTTAAAGTTGGAAAAAACAAAAATAGCATTAAAAGAAGCACAACTCAAAGAGGAGAAGCAAAATAGAGAAGCACAAGAACAAAGAAGGCAAGAAGAACGAGAAGAACAGAAAAGGAAACAGGAAGAAAGTGAAACGATGGTTTCGAAAATAAAGAAAATTGGTGATGCCATGAAACACGTCTTACCCAAAATGCCAAACGATATGATGGAGGTGCCATTATATTTCGAAACGGTAGAGAATGCGTTTCGTAGTTTCAACGTGCAGGAACAATTCTGGGTGAAGTTACTGTTACCATTGATGACTCCGAAAGCTAGAACTGTGCTAAACAGATTGTCATTCGCTGATTTAGACGATTATCAGGTCGTGAAACAGCACTTGTTAAAAGAATTCAAGTTGACACCGAGAGAGTACAGATCGAAGTTTATTGATGCGAAGAAGACAGCTGAAGAAACGTATACAATGTTTACAGCTAGGCTGAAGAACTTGTTGAACTATTATGTGAAAAGTCGCAAAGTGGATAAGAATTTTGAGAAACTGTTTGATTTGTTAGTGGCGGATAAGTTGAAAGAATCACTACCACCAGGTCCACTACAGTTTGTGTTGTCGAAGGAAGGAACTGATTGTTACGAAGCTAGTGTTGTGGCAGACCTAGCAGACATTCATGTTAATAATCGAATTGGTTTGGCAATTCCGAATAAGACAAGTTTTGATTTTGTTCCCAATGGCAAAAGAAATCAACAGTTCACTCCAAATTTTGGTTTTCATTGGAAGAGCAATCAAGAAACAGGAAATCAGTTCAGAGGTGCAGAAGTGAAACCAAATTCTCCGGTTGTTCACGAGAATAGAGAGTCGATGATGACCAGACAACGTCAGGTATATAACAAGTCACCACCAAGGTTTGTCGCAAGAGAAGGCAATGCATCGTTTACTCCATATAAGAGAAAAGAAAGCATTGAACAACGTGGTGCAGTGGTGAAACGTTGTCACAACTGTGGATCAGACAGGCATTTGATGAAATTCTGTCCAGTTCCGGTTACAACCTCAAATTATGGCGGAAAACAAGAAAATTCGAGGGTGAATCGAATTCAAGTGGTTGATAATTCTGAAAGTCAAGCCACAGAACATCAGAATAATGAAACCGAAGTAAAGTCAGTGATGAAATGTCACCTCTCACCTGATATACATACATACATACAAGAAGCGATAGGCACAGACACTAACAGAATGACCATAACGATACAAAGACATGTATACAAAAATGGAGTGAGCGACGCATTACAGCTCATGCGCATACATAATACACACACCCCGGCTGAGCAGTCCAGGCAGCACCGCAAAAGATCAGAAACTCCAGCGCCGCCCGCATCAGATGGATACACGGAACGGAGAGTTGGGGAGCTGAGGACCGCAACACGCCTGCAGCATCGATCGACGATATTCTCGCATAGCGAGCCTCGTCAGCACGCAGCCCGCTGAAGCGAGAGGAATGAGCGAGCAGTGAAAGCCGACAGCGAGCGAGGCAGAGGGTGAGCACAGACGCATCGTGCCCGGCAGCATTGCAGAGCAACAGAGCATCGACAAACAGCATACTGCGTATCAGCATCAGCACGCACGCAGCCGGCGACCGCACAGCAGACAGCACAGCGTGCGGCATATAGAGAGAGAGAGAGAGAGAGAGAGAGAAAGGAAGAGACAGAGACAGACAGACAGAGACAGAGAAAAGAGAGCATCAGCCAGAGAGAGACAGGCAGCAAACAGCGTCGGATAAACGGCACCCGTCAGAACGGCCTGACAAATCGGCCTCGACAAAACGCAGACGGCCTCGATTAATGGTGCCCGACAAAACGGCCTCGCCGCAGGCCGGCTCGACAAACAGCCCTGTCACTGGCCCCCGCCCCCTCAGCAGCTATGCCTCGTTATTGCCTGGTTCCCCTCAAGTCAATGGGTCTTCTGCGTCAGCACGGCCCAGTCATATCGGCCCCTCAAAATATCCAATGTTGCGTACTTTTGCTTACTTGTTGAAATGAGGCCCTTTAAGCGACAGTTCAGCTGGGCAATGGACTGTGGGGACCATCGTCTCATGCTAACTGGTTGGCGTATTTAATTATTTAAATGCTTTCAATGACAACTATCATTAATCCAAACTTCTATTTACGCAACGTATCATTTTTCATAAATCCAACTTCCATTTTAACGCCAAAATTATTTTCAGTTTTCAGCAATGCAACTTCCATTTTAAACTGACCACATAAAATAATTTGGCAACGTAACGTAAACTACGGTTTTTACCAATCCGAGTTCTATATACGCAAAGAATTCTATTCACCAATCCAACTTAAACGTACTTGGGACATGGGATATTTTGCGAGGGGCCGATGTGATTGGGGCCGATATGACTGGGGCCGATTTGACTGGGGACGATTTGACGGGGGCCGATATGACGGGGGTCGATATGACGGGGCCGTTATGACGGGGGCCGAAATGACGGGGCTGTTTTGTCGAGGCCATTTTGACGAGGGCCGTTTTGTTGGGGCCGTTTTGTCGGGGCCCATTTGTCGGGGCCGTTTTGTCGGGGCCGATTTGTCCTGGGCCGTTCTGACGGGGTATCGATGTCTGTTTTGACGTTCATCAGCAAACGAATGTGCTTATGGTCTGATGTCAGTGACGGCTGGTTTCAACATTCAACGTCAAATCAGATATAGTCGTACTACGCATGGCGGTTGCAGATGAGCAGATGCAGGTATATATTTGCAGCAGATGTTAGCGTATAGCGTTTGTGCAAGTTGTTTTGCTCATTACCTTCGTTCTGCCCGAGTATCAGCAGATATCGTGTATTTTATTGCCAGGTTAATGATCTTCGTACCGCGTGTCGGGTGCCGAAATGGGTAGGCATTACGCAGCCGCACTACCAGTCAATAATGAGGCGCAGCATCGTACGCTTTAGTTACAAAGAGCCATTCATTCACTTAATTATTTCAGTTCATTCATTTACTATAATCGCTAATTTCCGCTCTATTTCCATGTAAGCCATAAGCCATCCAGTTTCTGCTTTTACTGCAAAGTTTGCTCATTCAACCGTTACTTCGTTGCAATATGTTTGTCTGGGTCTCTCTGAGCCGTTACTGCAGCTGGCCTCTAGCATTAATGTCATTACCCCAGTTATAGCCATACAACATGTTATTTATAAATTGCTGTGCAGTTGGGATGGCGATGCGAGGCAGCGGCAGCGCGTAGTACTCGTTTGCCGTACGACAGTTTGTTACGCCGCTGCGTATAGCCTGCTACCACTTACAATGACCAACAGTGTGAAAGAGTTTGATTAGTTAGGGCATGGCGGATATCAGCAGATACCAGGTGTTACAGTTTGCTGGCATATCATATTGTCGAATGATAAACAAAGACGAGCATGTATGTTGCAAATATTTCCATGTAGCTTTTCTGAAGCCATGATACAGCATGTTTTTGAGCCTAAGGAAAAGAGATATTGCCGAACATAATCGTCACCATTGCTGGAATTATTGGCGCCGTATGTTTGCCCTGAATTGTCGAGTTGCACTGGTCAAAGTACTCTAAAAATGCTTGCCTAAGAGAGCAAGTCAGCCCTGCTTGTTTGAACCAGCTGCTCGCCTGGGCTACTTTCAGTCTTCAAACTCGTTGCTGTGACTGCTTTTGGTAGCAGTCCTTGCCAGCCTGTCACGTACGATCCGTCCGCGCGCCATGTCGGTCTAACAGTTACCGTATTTCGCAATAGTCGATGGTCAAACATCAGCAACCAATCTTCCAGAGCGGGACAGCGAGCGCAGGGCGTTCAGCGCACACATAGTAGCCTGGGAGTAATGAGTCGAGTTAAAGATGAGTTTTGCCGAGACTCCGCAGACCAGGATATCCGAAGCGAAGATTAGCCGGTGAGCCTAAGGCCAGTAAAAGACGGCTCAGCCGCAACCACGGAATGCGCCTGAAACAAAGAGCGACACGGTATGAACAGTTATAAAGATGCTCGCCTTTACCGTATGCCTCGACGCGTACGAATCGGGCGCCACGCCGAGGCATTAGTTAAATTGCGAGTGACTGCAATGGCGCATGCGGATTGGTCCCGCAATTCTCCGCTGCAGCGTTACCGAACACTTCATCGCGTCTACAGAAATGAAGATTTCGGATGCGACGAGTCGGTCGCAGACCGCAGATACAGCCGGATCGAAGCGCAGCCCGCATTATCCGCGCTTGACATTATAGTGTTATTTGCTTCGTAATAAATACTGGCAGTAAGAGCGTGTAGCCAGTAGCTTGCGAAAGTACAGACCAGCAGGCTTAATTTAGCAGCGTGATTGCCAGGCTGTAACGTGCTTCGTCCCGTTGTTGCCTGGATCCTCGAGCAAGCAGCCATCGAACAGTACCGTAGCAATACGACGGTCCACCCACCGCTCGATGAGGGATCTAGTGCCCTGGCCACGGATGTTGAACAGCAGCTCAGAACTAAATCGGTTATGGTCTCAACGTAGTCTATTTTAACGCATTGTCAGCAAAGCAAACAGCACAGTACAACTCTCCTTACAACATCTCTCTGTTTCTGTCTCGGTCTGTCTCTGCATGTCTCTGTCTGCCTGTTCTGCCTGTCTGCTTGTCTGTTTTATTCTGGCTGCGTTCGTCTGTCTGTCTGCCGTCTGTCTGTCTGTCTGTCTGTCTGTCTGTTCAAGGTCTGTCTGTCTGTCTGTCTCTTTCTTTCTTCTCCAGTTCGCTCACTACATAAGTATACAAAATAAAATATAGTATAAAAGCGTTTTTAGGTGCTGCTTGCTAAGAGAAAGCGCTTATAACGATCAAACATGGCTGGGTCACAATGCCAATACAATTGAGGGCTCAGCGATGACATATGAATTTAGTAACGTCGACGCTGATTGCTAATATGTCACCATTGAACAGCCGTGATGAACAGACGCGACCAATTTAGCTCGAATGCTAATGTACCTCTAAACACTTTTCTGATGGCCGTAACGCCCCAGACGCAGAAGATTGCCATTATTTTAAGACCATGCTTGCAGCAGACCGTGCTGAAGGGCGTTGAGTTGCTGACGCCTGCCATACTTAGCTTGAGACCACAACAGAGAAAATGAACCTAAGGTAGATTACATTTTCTCTTATTGTAGTCTCAAGCTAAACATAGCCTAATTATGTGCAAGAGGTCAATACAATGTAGCGCCCCTTCAACACAGTCTACTCACAAGCGCTCCAAGCCCAACCCCGGTCTTAAAATAATAGCATAATAATCTTCTCGCGGTCATTTTCTGGGGCGTTGCATTGCATCAAAAGAAGACAGTGTCATAAACTAGGGAAGCGTATACGCGCAGTATTAGCATTCAGATTACGATAACCATGGTAACAAATTGGGTCGCGTATGACGTCACAGTATTCAATAGTGACGCTATGTCCTATTAAATAATCAGCGTCATCTGTTGGTTGTTCTGCTAAATTCATATGTCATCGCTAATTTATAATTGTATTGTATTGTATTGTATTGTATTTGATCATTTATAAAGCGCTTCTCATAGCATAAGCCTTTCAGAAGCGCTTTTATACTATATTTTATTTTATTGTATACTTATGTAGTGGGCAGACTGAGAGAGAGAGAGAGGAGAGAGACAGACAGACAGACAGACAGACAGACAGACAGACAGACAGACAGACAGACAGACAGACAGACAGATGTACATACAGACGCAGAGAGGCAAAGACAGACAGAGACAGACAGAGACAGACAGACAGAGACATACAGAGACAGACCGAGACAGAGACAAAGAGGCTGTTGTAAGGAGAGTTGTACTGTGCTGTTTGCTTTGCTGACAATGCGTTAAAATAGACTACGTTGAGACCATAACCGATTTAGTTCTGAGCTGCTGTTCAACATCCGTGGCCAGGGCACTAGATCCCTCATCGAGCGGTGGGTGGACCGTCGTATTGCTACGGTACTGTTCGATGGCTGCCCAACTCGGGGATCCAGACAACAACGGGACGAAGCCACGTTACAATACAACCCAATCACACTGCACTTATTTCAATGTCGAAAGTTATAAAGTTATTAAGTCGTGATAAATTTGTCTATAACTAGTCTGTACAATGCTTCACGGAACTGCCGTGCTGTTTTACCGAAGAAACCCGTACATGGTACTGCCAATTGTTTGTTACGAGTAGCCAGATGGCGCTATGAAAGTCTTTCAAACGCCAGATATTTACTAATGCAAGACTACGCTTCAGTCAACCTTCTTATCTGCAGTCTGCAGCGATGACTCAAAATTCGTCTATTCACTGAATCAAGTCTTCTGATTTCTATGGGGCGCGCGGTGGTGTAGGGGTATGTTCGGTTTGCAGCCGGAGTGGGTTGCGGGTTCGAATCCACCTCAAGCCGTCGCGTAGGGACACTGGGCAAGTCCTTCACTGCAATTGCTCATGCACTTCGGCGTGAAACTCCGATTCAGTGTCCGCGTGCTGTAGTCGGGAGCGCCTCTGAGTAGAAATCTTGAAGGGGCGCTATAACAAGTGTTCATACTACATACGTGTCATATATACATACATTTCTTAGTCTGAACATTCCGTGGACAAGGACGGCTCTCGGTAGGCCCCGTCTTTTCTGCTACTGGCCTTAGACTCCGCACTCTCTTCCGGCAAATGTTCGCTCAGTTAAGTATCTCCTGGTCTGCAGGTCTCAACTAAAAACTCATCTTTTGCTCGACTCAGTTACTCCCTAGGCTGCTATAGTGTGCCTTCTCGGACGCCCTGCTTGGCTTTCGACCTGACTCACTCTGGAGATTAGCTTGGACAACGATTGTTTGACCATCGACTGGTGCCTTGAGAATATATACAGTGGCGCACCAGAAGTTCTTAGATTAGATTGACATGTACGCGATTGGATCAATCGTCGTACATTGACAAAACTAGCAAAATGTCGTCGGTTTTGCTACCATGGCAGGGTCTACCTTTAAAAGCAACAGGTTTGAAGAGCAAGAAGCACTGGATAAGTTTAAGTAACAGGAAAGGCAAAGAGGTTGAGCAGATGCTATGGTTCAAACAGAAGCCGTTGCAGAGATAGACACTAGGTTTTGACGCTAAATAACTGCTCATCTTAGACTTAAGCATTTTTTTAAATTACTTTGTGGTGCAACTCCGCTTGACGAAGATTCAGAGCCGTATACAGCGCCATAATGAAAAGTTCCAACAATAATTGATTGATTAATGTTCGGCGTATCTCTTTTTCAGATTTAAGGCTCAAAATCAAACGATAAACTAATACTAGTATCATGGCGTTCAGAAGAGATACATGGAGATACACAAATAGTTTGCAACCTACATACATGCCATTCTTACTTGGTATCCGCAATTATGCGTGTTTAATCATTCGACAAAGTATTTGCCATATGATTATGTAAGTATAGGCTATACTAACACCTGAGGCATCTATGTCGTCCACCATGCCGTGCCAGCCCCACAACTAATCATCTTTCACACTGTTAGTCATTGTAAGTAAGTCTTTGTAGGTGCCCAGACTGTATACGCGTAAGCGGCGTAACCCCAAAACTTAACGTCGGTACGAGTAAAACCAGGTGTAAACGTACGCATAATGCTTTTACCCGTACCCCATCGCGTGTATACCCAAATCCCAATACGCACAGCGGTTTATAAATAATATGTTGTATAGTATAACTAGAAGTTGAATGAGCAGTGAAAACATGGTATTAAACTATTAATGCTAAATTATTGCAGTAACATTAGAAGTTGGATGAGCATATTTATAGCAGAAGTAGCAGTTGGATGAGCGATGAAACCATGGTATCGGTGCAAACTTATTGCAGTAAAACTAGAACTTGGATGAGCGATGAAACCATGGCAGACTATTGATGCTAATTTATTGCAGTAAAACTAGAAGTTGGATGAGCGATCAAAATATTTATAGTAGAAGTAGAAGTTGGATAAGGGATGGAAATATGTAATAGTAGAAGTAGAAGTTGGATGAGCGATGAAAACATGGCTAAAATATGTCTTAAATAATCTTACGATGCTGTACGTATTGGTATTTGGGTAGATGATACCCGATACGACCCGTGAAATGCCTACCCGACCCGTACCCGACACGCGGGTACGAGTCGAGAATTGGTATACCCGCAAACAACTAAAATACACGATAAATATACTGATATAAGTCAGACAGAACGAGAGTATTAGGCCAAAACCAACTTACTTTCGTATATATACATATATCTACTTTCGTATATATATGCATCTGCTCATCTGCATGTATGTATATATACATGCATGTATGTATGTAGGTACACCTCGATATATCTGATTTATATCAGGTGTTGAATGTTGTCAGAATTCAATAGGTCACTGACATCGGATTCCTCAAACACATTCGTTTGCTTTGATGTAAAAGACGTCAAAACCTATGTTTATCAGGTACCCCGTCAGAACGGCCCAGGACAAATCGGCCTCGATTAAAACGGCCCCGACAAATGGGCCCCGACAAAACGGCCCCGACAAAACGGCCCCTCGTCAAAATGGCCTCGACAAAACGGCCCCGTCATTTCAGCCCCGTCATAACGGCCCCCGTCATATCGACCCCCGTCATATCGGCCCCCGTCAAATCGTCCCCAGTCAAATCGGCCCCAGTCATATCGGCCCCAATCACATCGGCCCCTCGCAAAATATCCCATGTCCCAAGTACGTTTAAGTTGGATTGGTGAATAGGAATTCTTTGCGTATATAGAACTCGGATTGGTAAAACCGTAGTTTACGTTGCCAAATTATTTTATGTGGTCAGTTTAAAATGGAAGTTGGATTGCTGAAAATAATTTTGGCGTTAAAATGGAAGTTGGATTTATGAAAAATAATTCGTTGCGTAAATAGAAGTTTGGATTTATGATAGTTGTCATTGAAAGCATTTAAATAATTAAATACGCCAACCAGTTAGCATTAGACGATGGTCCCCGCAGTCCATTGCCCAGCTGAACCGTCGCTTGAGGCCTCATTTCAACAAAGTAAGCTTAAAAGTACTTGCAACATTGGATATTTTGTAAGGGGCCGATATGACTGGGGCCGATATGACTGGGGCCGATTTGACGGGGGCCGATATGACGGGGCCGATATGACGGGGCCGATATGACGGGGGCCGATTTGACGGGGCCATTTGACGGGGCTGTTTTGTCGAGGCCATTTTGACGGGGCCGTTTTGTCGGGGCCGTTTTGTCGGGGCCCATTTGTCGGGGCTGTTTTGTCGGGGCCGATTTGTCCTGGGCCGTTCTGACGGGTCACCGTTTATCCGACGCTGTTCTCTCTCTGTCTCTCTCTGTCTCTGTGTGTCTCTCTCTCTTTTTTTTCTCTGTCTCTGTCTGTCTCTGTCTCTGTCTCTGTCTCTGTCTCTTTCTGCTTTTTCTCTCTCTCTCTCTCTCTCTCTCTCTCTCTCTCTCTCTCTCTCTCTCTCTCTCTCACACACACTCTGTCTCTGTCTGTCTCTGTCTGTCTCTGTCTGTCTGTCTGTCTGTCTCTGTCCCTGTCTCTGTCTGTCTGTCTCGGTCTCTGTCTCTGTCTCTTTCTTTCTCTCTCTGTCTGTCTCTGTCTGTCTGTTTGTCTGTCTGTCTCTCTCTCTCTCTCTCTCTCCCCTGCCTCCCTCTGCCTCCTTCCCCTCACTTCCTTCTTTCAACTTTCCCCTCTCCTTCATTCCCTCCTCCTTCCAGACTCTACGTGCGGTAGGGTCATATGCTGCAGGGGAATATCGGTCGATCGATCTCCCTCTTACATGCTGCAGGGAATCGATGTTCTTCCTTGGTCCTCAGCTCCCCAACTCCTCCGTTCAATGTATCCATCTGTGCGGGCGGCAAGTAAAGCTTTGGGACTCTGGTCTTTGTCTTGGTCTGCCCTGGACTGCTCCAGTATCTATGCATAGGCGAATTCTGTGTATGCATGTATGCATGTATGTACGTATGTGTATTATGTATGCACGTATGAACGTATGCATGCATATACATTTTTGTATGTATACGTATGTATGTATGAATGTATGTATGTATGTATGTTTGTATGTATGTATGTATGTATGTATGTATGTATGTATGTATGTATGTATGTATGTATGTATGTATGTATGTATGTATGTATGTATGTATGTATGTATGTATGTATGCATGTATGTATGCATGTATGTATGTATGTATGTATGTATGTATGTATGTATGTATGTATGTATGTATGTATGTATGTATGTATGTATGTATGTATGCATGCATGCATGCATGTAAATAATAATATTCTTTATTGAAACAATCCGGTTGACAAACCGCAACCGGTTACAGTGTACAGTTATGCAGTTGAAACAATTCACAAGAACACAAAATTAATGACAGAAGACATAAATCTTAACTACTAACACAACAGACAGCCTGCTATACAATGTATGTATGTATGTACACACAACAGCTCCTCAAATTGAAAAAGGCCCTGTATAAAAATTCTCATACTGTACATAGGGACTTACATACAGTCACTCGTGATTAGACCCATGGTTATAAGCATACATCAAGGTAAAAGGTTATTTTTAGACGTCACTCTGGAACTCCTTATGAGTCTGGTCTGGTCGTTTCATTTTGGCTGAAGCGCAAACAAAACAGAAGTAATCCAATAAGAAGAGAACTCTGACAAACAGAAGTATAGCATTATACGCACGCACCCATATAATATTGTCTTTCCTAGGTCAACAGTGGCGTCAAGGATTGATCCAGGAGAAATTCCAACTCAATCTAATGAACTAGAATGCAGCCAAGGCTCTCTCTGTCTCTGTCTCTGCTCTCTGTCTCTATATCTCTGTCTGATTTTCTGTCTGTCTGTCTCAGACTGTCTGTCTGTCTGTCTCTCTCTCTATTTCTGGTTTTTGTCTCTATCTCTCTCTGTCTCTGTTTCTCTCTGTCTGGCTCTGTCTCTGTCTCTCTCTCTCTCTGTCTCTCTGTCTCTCTGTCTCTCTGTCTCTCTGTCTCTCTGTCTCTGTCTTGTCTCTGTCTGTCTCTATCTCTGACTCTGTCTGTCTATCTATCTCTCTTCTGTTGGCGTAAATGAACCAACATTCGGAACTCGTAACCAAGACGCTGTCTGTGTTTGACAAAACCGAGAAAGAGTTGCAAATACTCACAACTCACAGCACCCGCATGGAATGGTGGCCGATTTGAAGGCATACATCTAGACAATAATAGGATGTCTTGTAGAATTCTCTCGAAGCCTTCTGTTGCTAACCTGAATCGTAATCGTAATCGTAATCTCTAAACTTCTAAAGCGCCACTCGAAAGCCAAGCGCAGGGCACCAGCTTATTCACGAGCACTGAATGATTTTCAATGAAGAAGACAGTTCATCTGCACAAAGGCTGATGCTCTGCGATTAACGGGAAAGGTATCTATTCGCAGACTGTCTCGCACGTGGCGTCAGCTACCTGCAGCTCTCTGAGTATTACGTGTTTGCGAGAGCCAGCCAGTAGTGAATTTTCCAATTGACCGAAAATTCTCTGCTTGCAGAAGTTTTTATTTTTAATTAAATGTAGCAACACTTTAGCTAGCATTGGAAGAGTTTTTGTAGGGTGTTTAAAGGCGCTATATCCAGCATCTAGCTATTTGCATGCATACACTTCGAATCAAACCGACGTAATCCCTTCACGACTATATAGCTAATTTATGTATATATGTATGTATGTATGTATGTATGTATGTATGTATGTATGTATGTATGTATGTATGTATGTATGTATGTATGTATGTATGTATGTATGTATGTATGTATGTATGTATGTATGTATGTATGTATGTATGTATGTATGTATGTATGTATGTATGTATGCATGTATGCATGAGTACTTGTTATAGCGCCCCTTCAAGATTTCTAGTCAGAGGCGCTCCCGACTACAGCGCGGACACTGAATCGGAGTTTCACGCCGAAGCGCATGAGCAATTATTGCGAATGAAGGACTTGCCCAGGGTCCCTACGCGGCGGCTTGAGGTAGATTCGAACCCGCAACCCTCCAGCTGCAAGGCGCCGAACATACCCCTACACCACCGCACCCCATTAATGACAGATTCGGTCCTCACAGTAACCTTCTCAGTAGACTTCTGAGAGGAGGTTCAAACCTGTACTCATGCGTTACAAGTCGAGCACTCTAACCAATAGGCTATCGTGTCGCACGCTAATGGTAATGCCGTAATGGTAATGGTATTTACGCTAGTCTACATGTGCATTAGAGTCAGTTCGCAACTTGGATGTAGATCAGATGTGATGGCCCAGAGGAATGGAACAGAGTACCCCAAGACCTTCGCAGTATCTCAAATTTAAAACTATTTAAACATCAGTTACGCCTATGGTTAACTCATCAGAACGATTAGTTGGGTTCTAAGTAACCCCTCATTCTGTTTGTTTTTTCTTAGTTAAGCGTTAATGCCTTGTAGCCTACTCGTACGTTAATTATTGTATATGTACTAGATACTTATATTATGAATGCACTGTACTAGATAATCTCTGTTAACCATCTAGCAACTGACTGCGTATATAGGTGGCCCTAACCAGCGGGACCCTGGTCCCTTCTGGGTTTCCTTTTGTGACCAACAGATCTTTGTTCTTTGTACAGCGAAATGTTACTTTGTCAATGTTTGGAGCAAGTTGATGGTTATGGTTATGGTTATGGTTATAGATGATTTCTCCACGAGGTCCAGTTAGCTACATTGGTAAGAGCGTAGGCTGCGTCTCATGCGCCTCTGTGAAAGAAATCATGCGGATCGCGGTTCGCTTCCCGATTATGGCTTTTTCAGAGATTCAAATCTCGGTCTAGTACGGTCCTTGCACGGAGACCTTAAATGGCGTGGCGTCCATTCAAACGGTAGAGCGTTGATAAAGGATATCACCCGATGAACTCATTGAAAATGAACAGGGTCGAGGCCATATACGGTCGCTATAGAAAAAAACGAACATTTACATTTGCATAGTGACCCTTTAGACGTTGAGATATTTATTGTAAAGATCTTTTTTAACCTTTAACATTTAGAGAGAATCGTTCAGGCACTTAGTTCCTGCTCTCCTCCGTCTCTTCCCTGGTCGTTAGGTAAGGAATGATAGCACGCATTGAGCGTAAGAAATTCTAGATGAGCCAGGCGCCATAAAACGGACCATAGCTCTTCGCATGAGGCGCCAAAGTGAGCAGTTAAGCTACCGTGAAACGCATCTCTTGGCATCTGGACGTATATGCAAGGAGCTCTGCCGTCATGTCAGCTCCAGTATCAGCTTAATCTTGCTTATATGTGTGTCTAAATATGTCTCATAATAGCAGAGACCGATGTGGTTACGTAAGAGAACATATTCCCTAGTCCAGTGGTTCTTAACCTTTTCAAGGGAGCCGAACCCCAAGAGAAATCCATGACCACTCACCGAACCCCTCAAGTTTGAACAATAATTTTTTTAACTAATGGGAACAAAAGGAAATAAAAAATTGTACCAAAATGTGATACAATATTAATACATTCAATGGTAGGCAATCTATTTAAAACAAAATTTATTAAATGAAAGTCGAAAAATAAAAACAAAATTTTCACTCACACTCACTGACCCTGATTATGTATATATTTCAGAGGACCTCTGGCACTGGCTCACCGAACCCCAGGGGTTCGGTTGAACACTGGTTAAGAAACACTGCCCTAGTCTGTTAAGAAAACGATGGTAATACGTTGACCTACGAATATTAATGGAGATTATACATACGTATGAACCAGCCTCTCCAATTATTGTCCATGACCGTTTGACATTCTAATGACAATCTGTATTGGTTTCTCCATTGAGATGTATAATATATAAATTCCCAGTCACATTTAGTACACTCTCGTCATCAAAGGGTTAAACAGTGCATTGAGTGACCCATTGCTCTTGGGTTTCTTTGTGTTCGCGTGTACACTGTGTATTGTGTATGTGTTCGCGTGTATGTGTTCGTGTGTATGTGTCCGTTTGTATGTGTTCATGTGTGTATGTCTTCGTGTGTCTGTGCTCGTGTGAGTCTTCACGTTGTATCTGTTGTCTACTGAAAATGGGGTCGACAAAAAACCGAAGCAGAGATGAAAAGCCCTTCATTAAAACATCAGAGGAAGTTCCTATCCATAAATCTGGTTCCAGGAAGGTGTGCATAATCCATGAAGATTCTACCTAATCGAGGTTGCGTTTCCTCTACAAATGCCGCAAGATATATTCCGCCCCCGAATATCACATCACAGGAACTGGGGCTCAACTAGGCACTTAGCAAAGAAAACCATAAAAGTGTCACCATTATGTTGCAATGCATCGCACCCAGTTACCTCACTTCACGTTATAACATTATGTAACATTAAATTATCAGATCGTGTAAATACAGTATCGCGCTACATAAATCATAGCATACTTCAGCTTACGTCGTGTTTGTCGCCCTATATAACGACGCGGTATAAATCTCTGAGAAAATCAATCAATCAATCAATCAATCCTTTTATTGTTTCCATAGAATAGTTTACA
Organism: Aporrectodea caliginosa; assembly: GCA_020284085.1. Classification (NCBI taxonomy): domain Eukaryota; kingdom Metazoa; phylum Annelida; class Clitellata; order Crassiclitellata; family Lumbricidae; genus Aporrectodea; species Aporrectodea caliginosa. The sequence continues at coordinate 584,433 of JACEVL010000814.1, forward strand.
AGTAGTGATCCAGAATAATCATAATCAACGATCATAAGTTTGGAAATTAAAACAGACAGATCACATGATTATCTTATTAACATTTAAGGGAAACAATCGGGTTCCCAGAAGGGACTGAACTCACTGAAGTCCCGCTAAGTTAGGGATACCCGTTTACCATGTTAGCAGAGGGATGACAGTTGAGTATAGTCTACTCAAATAGCATTGTCAGAAAAAAATGAGAATAACTGGCTTAACTAACAACACTTAACTAGGTCACTTAACTAATTGTGGTATAACAATGAATAACCATATTTAGAAAACGCATTGACTATTGAGAAGGAAAATGAGATGGATTACAGCTGTACGAATCTGCACATAAAGATGGACGACACATTACATATTAAAATTTTACTAAATAACATATAGTAGTATATGTGGGGCCCGACAGCGCATTGGATAGCACACTGGCATAGAGAGTGAGAGGTATTAAAATTTTACTAAATAACATATAGTAGTATATGTGGGGCCCGATAGCGCACTGGATAACACACTGGCATAGAGAGTGAGAGGTACCGAGTTCGAGCTCCGTATAGGTGGACATGCTTTGTAGGCTGCTATTAGCGCCGTGTATTGCAGACTGTCTGTTCTGTTAGTAGTTAAGATTTGTTGTTTCAATTGCATAACTTGTAAATGTACAGTGCAGTGCGTTTGTCAGGCGCTTCAATAAAGAAAAGATTATTATTATTAGTAAGATAAACAAATACATGAATAACACATCATGTACTCATATTTTATTACGTTCAATATGTAAGGTATGGATCTTGTACCTGAGTCTCGTTGCAGGAAGTCTTGGAGTCACATACACACGTCTGCATAAGCAGAGGCGAAAATCTATACATAACTTTGGGGGGGACAGAGTACCTACGAGGGCCGGATTTTGGGGGGGACAGCAGGGCTTAAGTC